>JABUQX010137138.1:0-2500 GCA_015478945.1 Trachelipus rathkii | reverse complement strand
GTAAGAAATAATTTGCAATTTTGAGTTCGATTTTTTTTGGAAAAAAAGGCATTTGTATTAGGCATTATTTTGCTTACTAATTTTAAATATTTAGTACAATAATAATAATAATAATAATAATAATAATAATAATAATAATAATAATAATAATAATAATAATAATAATAATAATAAAAATAATAATAGGCCAAATCCTAGATACGCAGGCAATAATATTTTTCGTAATTTTTTATAAACTTTTGACACCTATTTTATTTAAGCTAGGCTATGAATAGCGTGAGGCTTTTGTTTATAATTAGGTCTTTTTACGTGTTATTTTGCAGTTATTAAAATGTCTTTGCAGTGTGTGCATGTATAGATGGTCAGATTTTTTTTAATGCTCACAGTATGTAGCTAGAGAACGGCAGATCCTACAGTAAAACAAAGAAGTAAAAAAAATTTTTTTTAACTAAAGGAATACCCTAGGGTAAACCGCAAAGATGGCAGGAGTCGGGGTCTCTCGGCCTCCCGGTGGACGACGGGGGGGACTAATCCCCCCCTCCGGGGATGGTCTCCGGAACCCCCGCTCTTTGGTCTTTGGGTGTCGCGGGGGTTCCTCCGACCATCCCCTCCGGGGTATGAAACGTCCCCCCCTCTGTCCCCCGTCGGCTTGAGCCCCCTAGAGAAAATTTAAAATTTTCCAAAAAAAACAATTATTTCACCAAATTTAGGGGGCTCGAGCCGACGGGGGACAAGGGGGGGACGGTTTCTACCCCGCGAGGCGGATGGTCGGAGGAAAACCCCCGCGACACCCAAGCCAAAGAGCGGGGTTCCGGAAGACCACCCGGAAGTGGGGATTAGTCCCCCCCGTTTCGTCCCACGCGGTGAGGCGAGAGACCCCGACTCTGCTTCCTTGTTTTTTCCCCTAGGTAGTATTTTACCCCAAGAAAAATTTTACATCAAAAAAAAAAAAAAAAAAAAAAAAAAAAAAAAAAAAAAAAAGTTAAATCCCATCTTAGAATTTTCGGCTGATTCCAAATATATAATTTGTTTTACTGTAGGACCTGCCGTTCTCTAGCTACATACTGTGAGCATTAAAAACCCTTGGACCATATATATATATATATATAATATTATATATATATATAATATATATATTATATATATTATATATATATATATATATATATATATATATAATATATATATTATATATATATATATATATATATATATATATATATATATATATATATATATATATATATATATATATATATATATATATATATATATATATATTTTTAAAAATAAAAAAAAATCAATAATAATGAAATAACAATCTAAATATATAAAAAAGGCTCTAGTAATGAAGATGTGTTGCTTCACATTTATTCGTTCAGTCACTATGATCTGGATAGTCGTAGGCTGAGCATTGCCCTTATCTACTTAATTTATATGATAAAAATATCGTCGATTGCATATAAATATATATAGCGAGAGAGAGAGAGAGAGCGAGAGACGCGAAATTAAAAACCAACCAAACTTTTAACTCGTTACTAACAGTACAGTTTCTACAAATTTGCCATATATATATATATATATATTTATTATTTATATTAATTTAAAACGAATACCATATATATATATATAATATATATATTATATATATATATATATATATTATATATAATGGTTCTGTGTTGGCGAATCTGAAGAGAGTTTGAGAGGATGGTAGAGAGATTTTGCAGGGTGCTGTAAAAGAGAGGGCTTGAAAGTAAACAGATAAGGTAAGGTTATGGTGTGTGGATGAGGGACACTCCTTCAGTGTGAAGTTATTGTTAGATGGTTGAGCAGTTGGAAACCAATGTGTCTGAGTGTTAAATATTTAGGGTATATGTTTGATGAGAAGGGAACGGATGATGCAGTGTAGTGGAAAGTTGTGAATGGCAGGAAGGTGGCTGGTGCAATTAAATCGTTTGGTGAATGTAAAGGACTAAGTCTTGAGTGTGCTGGGTTTACATGAGGGTATGTTGTACCTGGGGTTATTGTATAGTAGTGAGACTATCGTCTGGAATAAGAAGGATAGATCTAAAGTTCAATGTGTTCAGATGACAATCTTAGGGGTGTGCTAGGTGTGGAGAAGAATTGATAAAGTGAGGAATGAACGTATAGAGATTGGTGGTGGTGTGAAGAAAGGGGTTAATGAGAGAAAAAAATGAAAGTATGTTGAGATGCTTTGGTCTATGGAAAGGGTGAATGATAGTCGGTTGGTTTAAGCGGAGGTATAGTTGGGCGACGTGTATTGGGAACCGACCGCTGGGAGACCGAGAAAAGTGGGATTGACGTCAGGTAACGAATGTTGAAAGGAGAGAAATCTGAGTTTGGTAGAGGCGAGGTTAAGAAAGGTAGAAACAGGAGTGAATGGCGGGGGATTGTGAGTGGGTATGGGTTGTGGCCCACCTGGCCAAGGATTGAACCCTTACCTTACGATTCTACCTGAGTGAGGGTCCATCGCTTT
>JABUQX010137137.1:12500-21012 GCA_015478945.1 Trachelipus rathkii | reverse complement strand
CCTGGTATTGAATGGGTGAGATAAACACAAGGAGATCTTGTTAAAACGCGTGTCAAAACATTTTCCGTAAGTGTGCAGCTGTAACTGAGCAAATAGTTCAAGACTATTTTAATAAGTTATAGAAAACACTAGCAGGAGTCCCCCCCCGGTAAACATAGTAAATTATGATGAAACTAATTTGATAGATGGCCCCAAAGGTAAGCTACAAATCTTCAGACAGGGCTCTCAACCTGCTGAACGTGTTTTGAATACATCAAAGAATACTATTTCCATCATGTGTGCCATAACAGCTGTCGGAAAATGCATTCCCCTATGTAATATATAAGGCATAGAGAATGCAAGATTCCTGATTGATGGGTGGTCCAGCTGATGTTCGATATGGGAAAACGAGCAGTGGCTGGTTTGACTCAGATGCCTTCATGGATTGGTTTAGATCTGTCTACATGTCATATAATATTAGACTACCTCAAAATGAACCAAAAGTCCTAATTGGAGATAACCTACCATCCCATATCAATCATAAAATCATAGAGAAGTGTAATGAAAACAATGTTAGTATGTGCTCTCCACCACCTAATTCGACTCCATCAACTGCAACCATTAAATGTAGCCGTATATGCGGTACTTAAGAAGGAATGGAATAAGGTATATTACCAGAATGGAAACTAGAAGTAACATTATTCTGTTCTACCGAAACCTATATTTCCATTCCTGTTATTACGCTTAATGAGTAATATGGATGATAAGTAGTAACCCCTCGCTACAGTTGGCTTTCTGACTTGTGGGATTTATCCATCTATTCCTGCACCGGCCTTAGCAAAGGTGTCAAAAGCATCTTTCAATACACCTCAAAAAGTCCATCATTGCTTAAATATCTTCAGGAACTAAGACAAGCAAATGCTCCAGTTAAGAGAAAAAGAGGCCGCTTTGTTCATGTTGCAGCATGACAAAGCATATCTCTACAAGACCTTCAAGATGCAGGTTCTTCAACAGCACCATCCATGAAAAGGTTGCATTTTTCTAGAGCCGAAACAGATAATCGTCATTGTAGTGGTACTGAATCAATGCCAACCCCTATCACTACCTCTACTGAAACGTACCAATATAATATATGTGCCTACATTTTAATAGAATATATCCCCTCTGTGTTTTATATCGGTTAGCTTCTATAAAAAATAATAATATATATACCTAAATTCCTTATAACATTCAAGACACTGAAAAGTGGAACCATATTCTGGTTCTTCAACATTAACTAAAAAAAAACCAATATCATACTACTAAAAAATACACACGCAACATCCAAAGTATATATCACAATATACCACTGTAAACAAACTAAAATAAAAGAGACTAACATATAAAAACTAATATAAATATTAATATCCACCCAATAAAAATAACAATAATAACTAATAAATCCTGTGGAAAATGAAAAAAAAATTATCAGGATCTTAGACCAAAATAAACAATTCGTGTCAACTACCCTAAATTTACAAAACCTTAGTAACGAAATAAAAACTTAATATAACCTAAATAAGTATAAATACTAATACAGAACGACTTGAAACTAAATCTCCAACACACACAGATTAAACAACGAAACATATATCAAATCGTATATATAGTATATATATACTTATATATTTATAAAATATAAACCGTAAAATAAAAAAAATATCAACTTGACTCAAAATACAGCAATTGTGCTCAACTAATACCACTCTGACTAAAGTCCAATAATAAGGCCACACTAATAACCCAAGTAAAATACCTAACGATACCTAAATCCAAACCCGATAATCAACTTACGTTAATAGGACATAAATATAAAAATAATATAGATACTCACACAACACTAATATATACTCACAGAGCCTATCCCACCACTAATATAAGCAAAAAAACAACTCTCAGGAGGGAGATGCTTAGGAAAACAAAGAACATAAATAATAATAATAACAATATATAAATATAGTATGATAATAAATAAATAATAGTAATATTAATAGTATAAAATATATTATATAATATAATAAAATGATATAAAATATATAAAAATATATATAATAAATATAATAAATAATAAAAATAATATAAAAATAATAAATATATAATAAATATAATAATAATATAATAAAAATAATAAAATATAAAAGATATTAATATATATAAATTTTGATGGAAAATAAAATATTAAAATCTAAAAATATAAGGAAAAAAAACATTGATTAAATAAAAATTAAAACATTATAAAAAAATCATTTAAATAATTAATTATTATAATAATAAAATAAATAATTTAAAATATATATATATAATAATATATATATATAATATAATATAAAATAATATATATTATAAAAATAAATATATAAAAATAAAGAGATATTATAATAAAGAATAAAAATTATAAAAATGAAAATAAGAAAATTAGTACAAAAAAGTAAAATGGAAATATAATAAAAATATAAATAAAAAATAAAATATATATATATATATTATATATTAAAATAATATAAAAAAATAATTAAAAATAAGTACAAAAAAAGGGCACTATGAAAATAATACAAAAAACAATCCCTACTAAATATTGAGTTTTTAAATTTGAACCAAAAATAATCAACATCACTTATACTTCTCAATATTTTTTTTACGATTTTTCTCAATTTTCTCAATTTCTTTACTATTTTATTACTTAATAGAAAGAAAGCATTAATTAAAAAATACCTGATAAAGGATAGCCAATATTTCCCAAGTTAATGCATACTTGAGGCCTAACTAAAGTGTCATAATACCTAGGTCCTAACTTAAACATCAAGTGACATAATAATGTAGATTTTTAATAATTATCCAAATAAATACTTATAATTAGGTTTATTAAATATCTTAATGTCATTATGGACGGATACCAGACTGGATCGCTCAGTATATTTCTGTGATATAACATCAATCGAATAATAATATTAATAATAAATAAGTATAATAATATAGTATAATAGATATATAAATATATATATAAAGTATTAATAAATAATAAATTTAATATAATAATAATATATAATAAAGAATTAATTAATATATAAATAATAATATAATAAATAAAATAATATTAATATTAATAAAATATATATATATATATATTATAATAAATAAATATATATATATATAATATAATAATAAATATTAATATATTATATATAATTATATATAAATAATATATATATATATTATAAATATATAATATAATATATATAATATAATAATATACAATAATATATTTATTGTTAGTTATTATAAAGTCTAAAGATAATAAAATTAATTAATGTGTACATAATATAAAAATTAACTCAATGTTGTTAATTAGACACCAGTTGTTTATATAGTAAAAAAATATGAATGCTATTTTATTATAACCATTGACCCAGAACTATCAATAGTCCTATAAACTTAATCTATTATCTTAATAATATTTTTTATAATATCTGGAGAGATTTTGGCATTCTCGAAGAAGTGCTACATACTACATCGCGTTCTCATCTCATGTTACGTCTCGTACTCGTACAGATGCTGAGTCGTACTCAATCTCTCTCATACTCTCTCGTGACAGTACGATCTCAATCGTGAAAGCTGCTGTCATCGTCTCTCTATCCTCTCTCTCCACTCGTGCATACGTCTCTTCTCTCTCTCTCTCCGAGATAAGAATAGAAGATTAAAACGAAGAATATAAGAAGAGAAAATTAGGTAACATAATATATATAATGAGAGATAATAATATAAGAGAAGAGGAGAGAGAACTAAAGATTAGAAATCGGAAAAAGATACTAAAAAAATATAATAATAAAAGAAAAGAAATATCGATAGTAATTTAGCAATAAAAAGTACAAAAATAAAATAATAAACAATAACCTAAAACTATATATAAAAAAAAAAATATAATAAAAAATAATTATAATATAAATAAGATATAAAATAATAAAAATTAGATAAATAATAAAAAAAAATAAAATAATAAATAAAAATAAGTAAATATATAAATATATAAAATATATATAATAATTATATTTTTATAAAATTAAAAAAATAGAATAATATTAATAATAAAAAATAATATATTCAATAATTACTATAATTACTATTTTAATTATACAATAAAAAATAAAAATATATAATAAAATAATAATATAATATATAATAATAATAATATAACAGATCACATATAATATATAAATAAATATATAATATATTTAATATATAAAATAATATATTATTTCTTATGAAAATATTATTGCTTAATCGAATTGGACCATCGAAATGTGCAGAAAGATTTCACGAGGCGATTATCTCTTTCACGGAGTCGAACTTATATATATTTCTTCACTTCCTCTAATTAATAAATGTCGGTTTAACCTCTGATGTTTTCGTAATTTCCGAAAGCAAGGACGCTACTCTCAGGAATTATAGTAGTCTCCAAAACCCAGAAACTCAATCACTTATATTTCAACTGGAGATCGTGCAAAATCTATTCTCAGTGACACAAAAACTCTTCTCCGGAGAAAATGCAATCATCTTCCTGGTTCCTCTTCTTCAGGTTCTTCCTCTCATTTGGCAAAAAAAAATGTCAACTCTAACTTTGTTTCCTCCTTATTCTTAAGTTCTTCCTTCCAAATAGTGTCAACTCTAACAGTGTTTGTGTCTCCTCCTCATTTCTCCGATCTTCCTTCCAAAAAATGTCAACTATGACTTTGTTTCCTCCTCATTCCTCCGTCCTTCCTTCCTTCCAAAAAATGTCAACTCTAACTTTGCTTTTCCCTCATTCATCCGTCCTTCCTTCCAAAAAATGCCAACTCTAACTTTGTTTCCTCCTCATTCCTTTGTTCTTCCTTCCAAAAAATGTCAACTCTAACTTTGCTTCCTCCTCATTCCTCCGTCCTTCCTTCCAAAAAATGTCAACTCTAACTTTGTTTCCTCCTCATTCCTCTGTTCTTCCTTCCAAAAAATGCCAACTCTAATTTTGCTTCTTCCTCATTCCTCCGTCCTTTCTTCCAAAAAATGTCAACTCTAACTTTGTTTCCTCCTCATTCCTTTGTTCTTCCTTCCAAAAAATGCCAGCTCTAACTTTGTTTCCTCCTCGTTCCTCCGTCCTCCCTTCCAAAAAAATGTCAACTCTAACATTGTTTCCTCCTCATTCCTCTGTTCCTCTTTCCACAAAATGCAGACTCTAACTTTGCTTCCTCCTCATTCCACCATCCTTCATTCCAAAAAATGCCAACTCTAACTTTGTTTCCTCCCTATTCCTTCGTTCTTCCTTCCAAAAAATGCCAACTCTAACTTTGCTTCATTCCCATTCCTCCGTCCTTCCTTCCAAAAAATGTCAACTCTAACCGTTTCCTCCTCATTCTTCTGTTCTTCCTTCCAAGAAATGCCAACTCTAACTTTGTTTCCTCCTCATTCCTCTGTTCTTTCCTTCAAAAACAAAAAGCCAACTCTAACTTTGCTTCCTCCTCATTCCTCCGTCCTTTCTTCCAAAAATGACAACTCTAACTTTGTTTCCTCCCCATTCCTCCGTCCTTCCTTCCAAAAAATGTCAACTCTAATTTTGTTTCCTCCTCATTCGTCTGTTCTTCCTTCCAAAAAATGCCAACTCTAACTTTGCTTCCTCCTCATTCCTCCGTCCTTCCTTCCCAAAAATGCAATTCTAACTTTGCTTCCTCATCATTCCTCAATTCTTCCTTCATAAAAATGTCAACTCTAACTTTGTTTCCTCCTCATTCCTCTGTTCTTCCTTCCAAAAAATGCCAACTCTAACTTTGTTTCCTCTACATCAAACTATTTCTGACAGTTTGCAACCAAAAAATGTCAACTCTAACTTTGTCCCTTCATCATTCCTCTGTTCCTCCTTCCAAAAAATGCCAACTCTATCTTTGCTTTCTCCTCATTCCTCCATCCTTCCTTCCAAAAAATGTCAACTTTAACTCTGTTTCCTCCTCATTCCTCTGTTCTTCCGTTCAAAAAATGCCAACTCTAACTTTGCTTGCTCCTCATTCCACCGTCCTTCATTCCAAAAAGTGTCAACTCTAACTTTGTTTCCTCCCCATCCCTCCGTCCTTCCTTCCAAAAAATGTCAACTCTAACTTTGTTTCCTCACCATTCCTCCGTCCTTCCTTCCAAAAAATGTCAACTCTAACTTTGTCTCCTTCTCATTCTTCTGTTTTTCCTTCCAAAAAATGCCAACTCTAACTTTACTTCCTCCTCATACCTCCATCCTTCCTTCCAAAAAATGTTAACTTTAACTTCGTTTCCTCCTCATTGCTCTGTTCTTCCTTTCAAAAAATGCCAACTCTAACTTTGCTTCCTCCTCATTCCATCGTCCTTCATTCCAAAAAAATGTCAACTCTAACTTTGTTTCCTCCCCATTCCTCCGTCCTTCCTTCCAAAAAATGGCAACTCTAACTTTGTCTCCTTCTCATTCCTCTGTTTTTACTTCCAAAAAATGCCAACTCTAACTTTGCTTCCTCCTCATTCCTCCATCCTTCCTTCCAAAAAATGTCAACTTTAACTTTGTTTCCTCCTCATTCCTCTGTTCTTCCTTTCAAAAAATGTCAACTCTAACTTTGCTTCCTCCTCATTCCACGGTCCTTCCTTCCAAAAAATGTCAATTCTAACTTTGCTTCCTCCCCATTCCTCCGTCCTTCCCTCCAAAAAATGTCAGCTATGACTTTCTTTCCTCCTCATTCCTCCGTTCTTCTTTCAAAAAATGTAAACTCTAACTTTGCTTCCTCCTCATTCCTCTGTCCTTCCTTCCAAAAATTGCCAACTCAAACTTTGCCTCCTCCTCATTCCTCCGTTTTTTTTTTTTTTCCAAAAAAAATGTGAGCTCTAACTTTCTTTAATCCTCATTCCTCCGTTCTTCTTCCCAAAAAAAAGTCAACTCTAACTTTGTATCCTCCTCAATCCTCCTCTAATATCCTCCGACGGCATAACTGCCGTTTTACCTTCTTCAAAAGCTGAACTCCTAACTCCTTCCTTTACCTCTAATTCAATTTTTAGACTATTCTTGCAATATTCCTAATTTCCTAACCTATATTGACTTGTAGATTCTCCCACCAGGTGGGAAGGCATATATATATATATATATAATATATATATATATAAGGTTGGATATATATATAGCAGTATATATAAATATATATATATATATATATATATATATATATATATATATATATATATATATATATATATATATATACTGTATATATATATATATATAGAGTTATATATATATATTTATGTATATGTATATATATACAAGGCTATATATATATATATATATATGTTGTTATATGTTAATATATATATGTGGTAAGGTTATAGTATAATATATATATATATATATATATATATATATATATATATATATATATATATATATATATATATATATATATATATATATATATATATATATATATATATAGTTATTGTATATATTTATATATATATATATATATATATATATATATATATATATATATATATATATAATATATATATATATATATATATATATATATATATATATATATATATATATATATATATATATATATATATATAGAGTACTCTTTGCATGGATGTTTGGATATTTAGAGTAGTCGGAGAATTTGTACTCTTAATTTTGGCCGGAGTCGGAGTTCCTCATTGAGAACGAAATTTTCATTTATAATTACCTTCATATATATATATATATATATATATATATATATATATATATATATATATATATATATATATATATATATATATATATATATATATATATATATATATATATATATATATATAAAATTGACTCTATACATACAATTATCATACACACCTTCTCTTCCGATCCTATATAGTAACTACCTAGAGAAGCAATTCCTCCTTGAAGAGGGCTAAACCCGTGAGGTGTGAACTACTTGTGCGCTATTGGGAATACATTACTATCAAGAGGAAACCCAAAGAAAGGTTCAAAATATTATAGCACAAAACCTTTACTTGATCATCTTGAAGAGAAACATAAAACCATATATTTGAAGATAAAAGAAATATCTGAATCTTCAAGAGGAAAAGTGGCCGAAAAAAGAAAACATGATATCACAGACACAGTAGATGATGATCCATGTCCATCCATATCATCAACTTCTACCTCTATTAAAAGATTTCTTTCAGCCTACACTGTTTGAAATAACTGATAAAACAAAGATTTGGGAAATTAATGATAGAAAAGCACAGAAATTCGTTTCAAAATTGGGGAATTGATTGATGTGGACAATCTGCCATTTTCTTTTGTTGAAGACATTGGATTTAAGAGATTAATAAATCACGTATGTTCACAATATAATATTCCATCAAGGAGGTACTTTTCAGAAGAGATTATCCAAACAATATATAAAAGGGTAAAGAACAAAACACTTCAGCTGCAAGAAATTCAAGCAATATCATTAACATCAGATATTTGGACTTG
>JABUQX010137137.1:0-7500 GCA_015478945.1 Trachelipus rathkii | reverse complement strand
TATGGGTGACATATAATTATATATATATATATATAGAGTATATATATATATATGTATATATATATATATATATATATATATATATTTATATATAGTATATATATATATATATATATATATATATATATATATATATATATATATATATATATATATATATATATATATATATATATATATTATATATATATATAAATATATAAGTATTATGCATATATATATATATATACATATATATATATATATATATATATATATATATATATATATATATATATATATATAGAAAGAGTGTGTATGTAGAGAAATATGTATATATATGGGTGCTCTTCTCTTTAAAAAAAAAAAAATGTCTCAGCCAAACAATCTGTCAATTCCACCTTATATATATATATATATATATATATATATATATATATATATAGTATATATAGTATATATATATATATATATATATATAGCATATATATATATATATATATATATATATGTTATATATATATATATGTGTGTATCTAGTTTCATAGATGGTTCTTTTTATATATATATATATATATATATATATATATATATAGTATATATATAATTAAATCATTTGTAATCCGTAGATTTTAAAAGAAAAAATACATGAGTCATATATATAATATATATATATAGTATATATGATATATATAGAATATTATATATATATAAATTATATATATATATATATATATATATATATATATATATATATATATATATATATATATATCAGTAACTACAATTAATTAAATTATAAATTTATAATCCGCAGATTTTAAAAGAAAAAAATCCTTGAAGCCAGCTCTTGCTCTTATTTTAAAAATAAAATAAATAATCAATTAAATAATAGATACTAAATATTAAATAAATAATTCTAAATATCAAATATTAAATAAATAAATATAACTCGAAGTAAAAATATATTGTATTAGTTTGCATCAACAAATTGTGAAGATTAGTTTTATATTTTAATTTATATATTTAAACTATTATCATTATTATTATTATTATTATTATTATTATTATTATTATTATTATTATTATTATTATTATTATTATTATTATTATTATTATTATTATTATTATTATTATTATTATTATTATTATTATTATTATTGTCCCGCTTTTTTAAATTATTTTCCCTAGCTATTTTAATATATTAGATAAAAATATGTTTTGATTTCATTTCAGTGATCGTCATTTCTATTCTTTTTTCCTTCCTTCCACTCAATACATTTAGCTCTCTCTCTCTCTCTCTCTCTCTCTCTCTCTCTCTCTCTCTCTCTCTCTCTCTCTCTCTCTCTCTCTCTCTCTCTCTCTCTCTCTCTCTCTCTCTCTCTCTCTCTCTCTCTCTCTCTCTCTCTCTCTCTATTATTTTTCTTCTTCCTTTTAATACTCTCTCTCTCTCTCTCTCTCTCTCTCTCTCTCTCTCTCTCTCTCTCTCTCTCTCTCTCTCTCTCTCTCTCTCTCTCTCTCTATTTTCCTTCTTCCTTTATTACTCTGGCTCTCATTATCTCTCTCTCTCTCTCCATTTTTTCCATCTCATTTCTTCCAACCCTCCCGTTACAACTCTCTCTTCTCTCTATTATTTCTGCAGTTGTTGCTTTTTCTCCCCACACCTCTTCCACTCTCTCTCTCTCTCTCTCTCTCTCTCTCTCTCTCTCTCTCTCTCTCAAATTCTCTCTTCTCTCTCTCTCTCTCTCTCTCTCTCTCTCTCTCAAATGGCCTGAAATAATCAAACGGGACATTTCTATAATAATATTTTGAACAAATTCTAAAGTTCGAAAATATATAAGAAAATAGTTGGCACTTTTGGTGTTCGGAGGAATTAGAGCCATCATGGCTGCAATTAATGCCAACGGTGGCACGGTGCCAAGCACTGTTAATAGCCAATGTCTTTTTCAGTCTTTTAAATACAAATGGAGAAAAAATGTTAGAGCAATAACCAGGATTTATTTATTATTATTTATTATTATATTATATATTATTATTATATTATATATATATTATTATTAATTTTAATGTGTAATTTATATTTAATTGTGCAGTTAGCATTATTATCTTATCATTATCTATTCTTATTCTATTCTATTATCTTAATTCTTATTCTTATCATTACTATTCTTATTCTAATTAATTCTAATTCTATTCTAATTCTAATGTAATGTAATGTAATTTTATTGTAATTTTAAGATGCATCAATTGAATATAATGTATTTAATTCTATTCTATTCAATTCTATTCTAATTATTATATTGAAAGTTTCATATCAATAAGGTTGAAATTTGTACATTTTAATGTATTATTATTATTATTATTATTATATATTATTATTTATTGATTATTATATTTATTATTTTATTTATATTATATTTATTATTATTATTATTATATTATATAAATTATATATTATATATATGATTAATTATTATTTATATTTTATTAGTATTATTGATTAGTCATGGTTATAATATCAAGTATATTTTAACTATTTATTTCTATATTTCTATAATTTTAATATATATGGCTAAGTCCACTATTATATATTTTATGTTAGCATGAATAGATGGAATTACTATTGAAATTATTATAATTTTAGTTTGAATATATTTATATTCTGTATATATTTGCATTTTGGTAATTTTTTTATATACATATATTATGGTATAATTATTCAAATGTGTTTGTGCATTAAACTTATTTTTAGAATATAAATACAATTTATTTAATTATTCTTATATTTATTATATGTGTTAATATCATTATCTCTACTTCGTACTATATTGTATCTTAATTTTTACTAAATCTTTTTCATGTATCAAATATAAATGATTGTTATTATATTATATTATTATTTATTCATAACTTTAAATTTATCTAAAAAATTTCATTTTTAATTTTTGTTTATCTAATTTTGTGTTTTTGTTTATTTACATTTTGTTTTATTTTATGAATAACTTTAGTTCATCCACCGTCTTGTACGTATGTTTACCCATTTAACATTTAAGGAATATTATTTTGGTTATTAATCATGTAGTAAATATACATTGGTTCATCGAAATAGTATACAATGTAATTTTTCTTAATTTCTTAATTTCTTATAAATGGATAATTATATTATTTAAATTATATATTATTATATTATTATATATATTTAATTATTTATATTACCTCTTAAATTTTATTATTTTTTTTATTATTTTATTATATTTTTTCTAATACTATTTTGAAATATGATCATCATTTTCAATGTTATATAATTATATTATATATATTATAATTATAGTTGTTGCTGTACTTTTTTCAGTTTTTTGTTGTCGTTTTTTGTTTTTTGTTTTTATTAACTATTTATTTTATATTATATTATTATATTATTATTAATTATTATATATATTATGTTTTATTACTATTATTATTTTTTTTATTATTATAGATTTATGCTTATTATTGTATTTTTTATTTATTATTATTATCATAATATGTAATAATTATTATTTTATTATTATTTTATATTCTATTACGCATAGAGCAGCAATATGTACAGTACATCAAGGCGGATAATTCCATTATTATCTAAACTTTTTTACTGCTAGTTTAAATTATTCTCTAATTCCACTCACGGCAAAGACAGAGATAAAGGGAAGTCTTAATTATATAATTAATAATATATATCATTTAATATATATTATATATATATATATATATATTATATAATATATAATAATATATATAAATATTTATATATATATAAATATATATTATATATTATTATAAATTATTTATATATTATATATTAATAATATATATAATATAGTATATATATATATAGGAACGTCTCGTGGGTAGAGGGGATCACCGGACATCATGCGACGAGGACTATCAACATCCGCTAGCAGGTCTGAGTTTTATTTCTTGGAGCAGAATTTAAACTTGCTGCGACAGGGTGGCAAGCGGGGATAGCCGCCTTAAAGTCGTTCCTGTATCCCCCTGCTACTGAGAAGTGATTAAAGCGTAAAAAGAAGTTTTATTAATATATAATACTTATTATAATATATATTATATTATATACTTATAATATATATATATCATATATTATATAAAAGATATAATATAAAATATTGTGTGTGTGGTGTGTGTGTGGTGTGATAAATAACTAATAGGGCCAACCTCTTAAAGGCAGGTTGCTTTGTAACTTCGTAGACAGAAGTAGCTGTGAAAGACAGAGGCATCTAACTAGTCATTCTGGGGTTATAAATGAATAAGAGGGTTCATTTTACGTACTTGTTCGATGAGGCATATTGAAGTAATGGGGTTAAGACGTTATGAAAGATTTCCGGGGGAAATGGGGGAGGCCCCAGCTCATATCAACTCCACCTAAAAGTCATAAATTCGCCGGCGATATTCCATCGTTATGATCTACCCTAAGCTAAAATATTCCTTACCTTATGTTTCACTCATACATCTATATTAATAAGTCATATAAGATTAAATGCTTTTAAAAAACAAAAAAAACAAAAAAAAAAACAGTGAAGAGAGGAAAATGTTCTCAACTGTTGGTGGTATTAAATGGTTCTCAAGGAGGGAATTGAAGATGAATAAAAGGGGAAAGTGAAGAAAAATAAGGGAAACTCATCACAAAACACTAGGGAATATCATCCCAAGTTGAATCTCTTTATTAGCGATGCCAATTTTACAGGGAACTAGCCCAAATCGTCGACACATCAAAAAAAATTCCACCACCGCAGGCGCTACATAGTTATTAGGTTAAATTAGTTAATTAAGGTAATTAGGTTGTTTAGTAAGTTAGTTAGTTAAGTTAAATTATTAGGGTAAGTAAGGTATAAGTTAGTAGTGTTATATAGTTAGTTGTAGTTAGGTTTAGTTGGCAGTATATAGGTAGTATAGATTAGTTAAGTTATGATATGATAAATTTTTTATTCTAGATAAATCGAAATATCTATATTTTTTTTAAATGTCGACCATTACTATCGGTCATTTCCCTGTCGACCATTTGGGACTAGCTTCCTTTTACATATTATACAATTACAGTTATGTGATGTAATTTATTAATGTATTTTTTAAAATGAACTTTACACTGCGCACTGCAGATAAATGGAATAATATCGTTAGTTATAAATTCAAGGATGGCATTTTTGGAGATTTTTTTTTGATTTTTTTAAAAAAAAAATCAATGTGATTTTTTTTTTTTTTTTTTTTTTTATATAATTTTAAAATTTGGTCACATTTCCAGACTGATTTGAAACTGCTATTATACCAAAAATAAATATCCCAAAAAAATCAAAAAAAATCACAATGATTTTTTTTAAAAAAAAGTCAAAAAAATCACAAAAAAATGAAATTAGTATTTAATACTATATACATAAACAACTCTAAGATAAAAAAAACAACAATGATAATGACAATATTTTGTGATTAGTTTATTCACTTTATTTAAAAACTATTATTATACATCAAAAATGTTGTCATTATGCTTGGGTGAGTTTTTCCATAACGATTGCATAGTTTCGAAAATCTTTACAATTTAATCTAAATAAAAATCTTTATTTAATAAGTATTCGACAATACTCCTCAAGAATCAAAATCTAGTCAAATTCTTCCAATGAATATCCAATAAACTTAATTAAAGCTGTGATAGAATATTGACCAGATGCTATAATGTCTTATAAAGTTTATATACTGATCTATTTGTTTTAAAAATAAATCATAATAATCCGCTTTAGAATATTTTATGAGGAATATGTGGACAACTAAATTATTTGCCATGCGCGCTGTGTAACTTTTGTTCGATAACGTATGAAAAAAAAATTGACTTTAGCTACATCTCACAGATAATAAATTCTAAAAATAGCATCATATAAACCTAAATTTCTAAGTAAAAATACAATTCAAAATATTAATATACTAAGTATAGATATTTAATATCACATCATCATAAAGAGTAATATCGCAACGCCTAAATTAGGCAACCCCAACTGGAGGTCAAATAACTTTAATCAACTCGTCGTATATGATCAAAACTTTATGGGGAAAAGCCTACGGTGACTTTATCAACTATTACGGCAAAGGGCTTTACGGTTTCTCAAGAATCTTTGGCCAAACTTTAAGAGAGTCTTTCCCTTTCGTAATCCAATATCCAGAACAATTTCCCATCTTCGTTATTAAATTCTCGCGCCATATTTTCAATATCTCGGTTGCCATGGTAAAGGGATGCCAGATGTCACCGGAGGCTATATTTGAATTATTTTTATTTATTGGATGTTTAGGCTACGATGATTAAATGGGTGAGGAGGTTATAAAAAATTAATATGTGAAAAAATATTTTGATGGGAAAAATATAAATATAAAAAAATATATATTCGAAAAATTTTTGAGAATGCAATTTTAAAAAAGTAAATATTTAAAAAAAAAAACATAAACCAACAACAACAACAAAAACAACAACAACAACAACAACAACAACAATAATAATAATAATAATAATAATAATAATAATAATAATAATAATAATAATAAACAATTAAAATAACCACAACAACAGCAACTATAACAACTACTACAAAAATTAAAACGACTACAGCGACTAAACAATTACAATTACAACAACAACTAATACAACAAAAGAAATAACAACTAAAACCACAACATTTGAATCAAAAACTAAAAGCAGCAGGAAAAACGGCAAAACAACAACAGCAACAAATAAAAAAAATAGCTTAAACAATAACTAACGACAACAACAAATAAAAAATCTACAACAATAATAAATAAAAACCACAACAACTGAGAGCAAGCAGACCTAAAAATAATTAAAACAACAGAACGACTAAATCAACAATATCAACTAATACAACAAACAACAACAACAAAAACAAAAAAATTAAAGCAACTACAACCGAACATCAAGCAACTAACATGCAAACAACAGCACAGAAAACAACAAACAACAACAACAACAACAACAACAACAACAACAACTGAAATAGTAAAATTAGTAACAACCAAAAACACTATAGCAATTACATCAATAACTAAAACAACTAAAAAGAACAATATATAAAAATCAACAAGAACAGTAACAACGAAAAACCTGCAACATCAACTAACAACAACTACTAAAAACTATATTTCAACTCAACAGGTTGATATATATAGCAAAATAACTCAAAAATCAAAACAAAAAATCCGAAAAATTAGCATTCGAACAACTGATGAAACGTAAACAATCTTGTGGTTTAAGTCACAATACAACAACTGTCAACTGGAATAAATGGCTAGCACAAAAATAAATAATGGCGTTAGGTCAGACAGGAATTCTCACTTTTGCACAAAGAACAACACAACATAACAACACAGACAACAAACAAACAACAAAAACAACAACAACACTACAAACAATAATGGACTAAATATAAACACAAGCAACAATCTAATAACTAATTCTGTCTATTATTTGCT
>JABUQX010137136.1:5000-23993 GCA_015478945.1 Trachelipus rathkii | reverse complement strand
TTGACAGAAGAGTGATTTATAGTTTGGTTCGTGATTGAAATAAGCTTAAAGGATTCTCAAGAAGCGAAGGAATCATTAAAATCTTCAAAGGTTTGTGAATGTGTATTCTCTTTCCCTCTTCAATTGTGTGTAAGTAAGAAATGGACTTACGATAACTTCATTAAGGGTATGTTACCCAACATACATTTACAATCTGAGAAACTCCCTTATATTGTTAAGATCGCTATTATTAGGTTACGTTACGTATTGCATATTTATGAGGGTTATTATGAGTTAGTACTTTAAATTAGTTAGTTAGGTCAGCATGTTTGTTTTTTAGTTATAGTTATAAGTTAAAACTGATGCTAACCCATAATTATTCTGATAGGTAAAGTTTGGATTGTAATTTTCATTATAATGCGATATGACTTTTCATTCAGTGACTTTATTTTTTTATTATATAGTTTTTAATCATATATAATATATATTATTATATTATATTATAATAATATATATATTATATAATTATAAAATATATATATTATTTTTTATATATTTTTATATTATATATATAATTAAAATATATTATATTTTATTTAATTATATATATATTATTTTATTATATTAATATATATATAATTTTTATATATGATTATATAATTAATATATATATATAATAAGAATAAGAAATGAATTAAAGTTAAAAAAAAAAACATCAATGATTCGCCGTTTTTCAATTAAAAAAAAAAAAAATCCAGTTTGGAAATACTGGGATTACTAAAATGAAGGTTAATCCAAAACAACACAGCAAATATAAGAGCTTACACTTTATTCCCCCCCCTGTCATACCCCCCCCAAAAAAATATTGAAGAGAAAGGAAAGAAAAAAAAAAAATTTGATTCCTTCAAACACATTGGAACTTGTACATGTGGCAGAGTTACAATATTGTTTTTTGTTGTTTTTTTTTGTTTTTTTTATTGCTAAAATTATTTTTTGTTTTTTTTCTTCTTATTTCTTTTTTTAATGGGAAGTTAATTAATGTTCTTATTTATTATATTATAAATATATTATATTATTAAATACTTAATGTAATTTAATCTTATTTTTAATATACCTAATTTAAATTTTTTTTTTTTTATATTATAATATATTATACCATATATATATATATATATTTATTAATATATTTATTTATTATATATATAAATTATATTATAAATATATATATTATATTTATATAATTTTATATTTTATTTTTAGCTATATATTTATATTCATTTTATTTTTATATTAATTATATATTTATTAAAAATATATTTAATATTCCATATTATTGAATATATATATTTTATATGATTATATATATTATTATAATAATATATATATATATATATATAATAATAAATTTCTTAGTATGAAGAATCCAAATATTTCTGCTTGAATAATCTACGCAAGAAGTGGTTAGGCAATATTTTTGAGGAGAGAGAGAGAGGAGAGAGAAGAGGAAGAAGACGAGGAGATACGAAGGAGAGAGCGAAGGAAGAGGAGAGGGAAGAAAGGAGAGAAGAGGATGAGAGAGAGAGAGAGATGACGAGAAGAAGAGAGAGGGAGAGGAGGAGTTGCATTACACTATGTTGTTCTTCTTTTTTTTTTAGAAAAAATTTACGAAAATTTTAACCTCTCCCCCTCCAGATGATCAATATAAGGAAAACTTTTTATTTGGGAAATTATTTTTCTCTACTCAACACCCAAATCATAAAAAAGAAAAGTAAATAAAAAAAAAAAAATAATGTTCTAATATGTAAATTTAAAAATATATTTATAAAACACGATTAATTTAGATAAGTATTCAGTGATTTAGTAACTGAATATAACAATTATATAATAAAAAAAACACTAACAATTATTTTTATATAAAATTCAAAAAATAAAAAAAAAAAATAAAATCACTTTCCTCTATACATATTAAAAAAAACAACAAAGTCATCTTTGCACTACCATCTGTACTATAAAGGCATAGGCAGAACCTTCTCGATCTCTGCTCACTTTGTATTTTATCATCATTTCTATCTCTCGAACTCATCTCTCTACTCTCTTCTCTTCTCTCTCGTCATCTCTCTCTCATAAAGTAAGCAAATTTCAGATGTTTGTTGTTTGTTTTCGCGATTGATGAGATAAGCTTGAAAGGATTTCAGAAAATGTATACTTGTTTTTTTGAAGGTCTCATTAAAGACCTCTTCAAGCATCTTGGCAATCGTTTGATGTTCCTCTATTACTCCTCTTGCAAATTGTAATTAAAGAAGAGCTTGAACGGAACCTTTAAATAATAGAATATAAGTTAAGAAAAAGACCTTGATGTACTTATGAATGTGAACTCAATCGATCGACTATTACTCTTTACGCTAAATGATGCAGGGATTCTTTAGACTACTTTTGGCTCTTTTGAAGGTTATGTAGGATTGAGAGAAAAGTTTTCGCAGTTTGGCAAAATGGCTTACAATAATAAATTCATTTATAAATATAATGTAAATATGATAACCATATGGATATATATATATATATATATATATATAAATATATTTAATTCTATATATAATATATATTAATATATATAAAATATATATTATATATATTTAGTATAAAGTATTATATATAAATATTATATTATATTATATAATATATATATATATAATATATATTTCGTGGAATCTCTTTGAGATTTTTATGTATAATTATAATAATACTATATATTATCTATTATATATTATTATATATTATATATATATATTATTTATACAATTTAAATTTATTATATTATAATATTTATATAAATATATTAATTTATTAAAAATGTTATTATATATATAATATATAAGTATATATATAATATTATTATATTATAATAATTATAATATATAATCTTATAATTAATACTATATATATATAATATATATTATTATTATTTATATTTATATATAGATAATAAAATATATATATTATTATTTGCAATGAGATCAAACATATTAAAATAAACCTCTAATAATAAAATAAATGTAATACATAATTAAATAAATCATCAATTTTTTTATGATTTATTTATTTCTATTATTGTATTATGCATTTAACTAAAAGAAAACAAATGTATTAAAAATAATAAATTCAAATACAAATATATTTTCTTATATAATATATATATAATATAATATTATTCTATATATATATAAATTAAAAGAACTTTTATAGTCAATAATTATAATAATTACTTTTTTATAATTTTATTTATTTATTCTATTATTTTTTTATTTATTATTTATTACTAGTATTTAATAGTATATTATTATTATTATATTTATTATTATTGATTAATATTATTATTTCAAGCGATATTACTCTACATAACAATCGCACTCCTACTACTGTCACTACTGTTACTACTATAACATCCCACTACAAATATTATTTTTTATTAAAATATTATATCAATAAAATTTAATTTATTTCCTCTCCAAAAAATCTGTGGTTAAACGAACGAAAAAGCCCTCAGAAAACCATTTATATCATGATATTTTCTATATTAAATGGCGTTTTTTTATATTAAGCTTTAAATATTAATATTTTTGACAGGAAAACTATACATTTTCATTTCACTATCGTTATTATTAATTCTTATTATTTTTTTATTATTTATTATTTTATTTAATTATTATTATTATTATTATTATTATTTTATATAATTATATATTATTATATTTTATTTTTTATTTTATTATTATTAATTAATTATTTTAATTACTTAATAATATTATTTATTATTTTATTTATATTATTATAGTTCTATTTTCATCTTACAAGATTCCAAAGTGCAAGACATTTGTCATAAATTACGTTGATGAAATTGTCTTCGTTAACTCTCTCTCTCTTCTCTCTCTCTCTACTCCTCTCTTCTCTCTCTCTCTCTCTCTCTCTCTCTCTCTCTCTCTTCTATTTTTAACATAGTTAAGCAATTCTAAACATTGAATTCATAATATACGATTCTCCTTACGGGAAAAAACTAATTAACACTACTGATAAAATAATTTTTTCCGTATTACGTTTAGTAAATCTTTTTAATAATAGTTTTCATGCAGAATGAGACCACTTTGTCCTTTGCATCCTCTCATTTTTCTTAATTATGATGCCGTTAACGCACACAATCTGTAAAGATAAACACATCTGAAATTGTTATTTTTAATCACCTGTACTAAAAGAGGCTAAACACGAGGTTAAAGTTTTGGTATATGAAAGAATTCTTAAAGAGAATTTAGTATCAAAATTATTTGTAAACAACAACTCTTACAGTACTTTAATTATTAAAATCGTTGCCATTACCATTCAAATAAACATCTGCTAAAAATAACCTGTTTCAAAAGCTTCTGTATTAATATAGTTTCGCAATGGAAAATAGTAAGCAAGTTTTGGGGAACTTAGCTAAGTGTTTTTTTTTTTAAGACGAATTATTGTTTAGTGCTTAATTCTTTAATTACTCTTCCAAGTCTTTTAATTAAAAATTATGTTAATCATTTCTTAGAGAATTAATCAAGGCAAAAGGACTAGGAAGAATGACATAAGTGTTTTGAGATAAGTTTGCCAAATTTCCAAATAATAGAGGTATTGCTGGAATAATAGAAAGCGTTGGAAGAAGAAAAGAGTAGTGGATGCTTTGGATGAGAGACTGCGACAGAAAAAGAAAGAAAATAATTTTTCATCGTTTTCGTGAACCTTTATAGGTATATATATATATACTATATTTATTATTATTTATATATTATTATATATATATATATATATAATTTATATATAATTATTATAAATATATATAATTATAATTTAAAAATACATAAGAAAGGTTCTATTGTACTTATAACTATATAAATAAGTTTGATAATAGTATATAAGTATATATTATTAATATATATACTTATATATTATATATATTATTATTAATATATATATATATATCTATATATTATAATATATATATATAATTATATATATATATTATAATATATATAGTATAATAGATACCATTGTCTTATAGGAACCTTCTTATAAGTATAATTAAGAATTGACCACGACGACAAGCATTTTATTCCAATTTTCTCATGACATTTGAGATGAGGTGTCACGTTCGACTCGAAACGTTGAGGAGAAAGATGGTTTTGTCGTTTCTATCATCTTCTTCATCCTATATATTTTCCCATATATAACATAAAAATTAATTATTTTTTATATCTTAAACTATATATATATTTATATAATATACTTATATATATTATATATATTATACTATATTATATATATATAATTACTTAAATATCTAATCAATAATAACTTAAAATTACTGAAATAGTTGTAATGGCTTCATTCACATCTTCTTTTGCATAAGAGAAAAAGAAATTTTCATGATTGAAAGTTTTTTTTATTTTTTATTTTAAAAGTTGAAAGAATATTTCTTCAATCTTTTTTAAAATGAATTTTAATATATGGAAATATTATTATATATTTTTTATGAAAGTAAAGGGGCAAATTCTAAACTACTTAAAAAACAGAAATTTTGAAACAAATAAAAAAGAAATAAAGGGGCGAATAAAACAAATAACAAAAATTTAAGTCACAATAAAGACAAAGATAAGAAGAGAAGAAGAGAGAGGAGAGAGAGAGAGGAGAGAGAAGAGAGATATAGTATAAAATAGGAAAGAAATTGTAGCATTCACTTTAGAAATTATACTATATCTTCGTACATTTACTGTACATTAATCATGTATATATAAATATATATTATATTATTATATATATTAATATATATATATATTATATAGTATATTTAGTGTTTTTTTTTGTGTGTTGGTGTGTGGTGTGTTTGTGGTGCTTGTGTGAATGTGAGAATTATATAATGCAAAACTCGATGGTGAGTGTATGAGTGAAACAGCACTAAAGCAATAAATAATTGTTGGGACGATTAGATTAGCTTCTATAATGTTGTATTCATTATTTTTCCTTTTATTGTTTCTTAAAATTATTTTCGATTATCTCTTATTTTTTGAACAACACGTCGGCTTTTGTAATTAGAATATCAGTTGCTATATCCCCTTGTCTTTTTGACCAGAAGAGAGAAGATAAAAAAGAAGAAGAAGAAGAAGAAGAAGAGAAAGAAAAGAAGAGAAGCAAAGAAAAAAAACAGAGAGAAGAAAACTACAGAACACGACTAGCAAAACTTTACGTCCCTCAGCTAGCTGTAGTATTATTTGTTTATTATAATTTTGATGTGTATATGTTTTAACAATGAATAATTATACAAGTATTTATTTACTATTTTATAAATAAATGTTTTCACTCAAAATTCTTCTAACAAGTCACATTCTTTTTTAACATTTTAATGAAATTTGTATTTTATTATATCAGAGCTATTTATCAGTTATTACATGTATCTATATAGATCCGCTTAGAACATTTCTATGCTAATCATCAAGCATTTAATCAGTTATTCAAGGAATGTGATCGTTAGGATGCCTCTTAAAATATTTCTATACGGTAAAACATCAAAGCTATTTATTACAGTATTCATTACAGTTATTCATCACAGTCTGTAACAGATATGTTCTATGCCGTAAACATCAAAACTATTTATTACATTTATTCATAACTTTATTCATTCTTATTTGTAACAGATTTTTCTATGGGTGAAAATAAAAAATATTTTGCAGGTTAAGGCGAAAGTGCGAATCGTAGTAGGGATACATATTTTCGTGTCCTTACCCTTGCTGACTTGAATACGTGCCTTCCGATCTTGACTTTTTTACTGCCTTTTTATTGAGCAATTTTTACATGACCTTGACCTTTTTGAGGCCTTACCTTTAGCAACCTATTTGTGGGGCAACCATATTTTCATTCACACGATATCATCAACAACACGTTCGCCAGAAAGTTGAAAAGGGTGCTGACGGATGGCGAGCATCCTCTACTATTGCCCCTATTTTGGGCCCCCCCCCCATTTGTCTTCCATGCAATTTTGTCCACCTAAATTTTTGCTTGATATTCGCCCGAAAATTCAATATTCGTCCCTCCTCGAACGCGCTTCTAATTTGGCACAAGAAAATGAAAACAGACACCAACACAAACCAACACTCACCTAATACACCACACAACAACAACACACACACACAACAACACACCCTTACCTTACATACATTCACTATGAACTACACTCCCATAGATATACACTTACATATACTTTACACGTAAAAACACACACCCCTTTTGTCTTCCATGTCAATTTTGGCCACCCTATTTTTTGCCTCCCTACATTTTCGGAGTACTAATTTTCGACAACTTTGATCTCCAGGGGAAATTTAGAGAACCAAATTTGCTCGTCACCTTTTGTATTCTACGTATCAATTTTGATCCTAGCTTGTGATGATCAACTTTATCCCCAACTTTGAGCCTAAACTTATAAATGACTCACTTGAGCTCACCTTTGGTGATGCTCAACTTGATGGCTCAATTTTGGCTCAACTTTATGACGTCATCTTTGTGGCATCTATATTGATGATTCAGCTTTATTGAATTTATCGATGGTTCAACTTTGATGGTTCCCAATCACCTAATGAGTATCTATGGTTTTTATTAGCATTCTATGGTATAATGCAGTGCCAGTGAGTGAAGTGGAGTGCCAATAGATTCCAAATGATCCAAGTGAGTGCAATGATGTTTATCTTATCACTGCTTTTATTCTTAACACACTGCTTTTTAGCTCTAAATCATATACATTAATACCTTAAAGCAGTAACATTTAATCAATAAGGTTTACCTAACATATGGGATTAGATGCTTTTTGTTTCTCTTTATGCTTTACTCACTGCTTACTGCTTAAAATCACTGCTTTATGCTTTAACTCATGTTTGCTTTAATCATATATTTATTAATTATTTTTTTTTATATTTTTATATTTTGTTTATACTTTTATTTATATTATTCATTTTTTTTTTGTTTTATATTTTTTAATTTTAAATTGTAATTAAATAAAAAAAACAGTTTTTGTTATATAAACATTTTATTTATATACATATTCCAGAAAATTTTAATTAAAAATATACTCTCATAGTTAAAACAGTAAAACATAAAAATAGAGATTTCGCTTGCAAGGGATTAGTATACTTTGGTTTTACACTGCTTTACTGCTTTAATAAAATATTTCTTTTACTGACGGTGTAATGGATGAAAATTTACGTTCGAAGTAACGTTAGATATTTTAATATTAGTAGCTGTTTGTAAGTAAAACCTTTCTTATATTAACATATTTTAAAGAATGGAAATTTTGAGTCAGCCCTGTAAAAAAATATATGGGTATATATGTTGTCAGGAAAAATTCTAAGGATTTATAAATGTGATTCAATTTCATGAAGCTATTTCGATGTTAAATCATTGGATAATATACAAGGCCACAAAATTATTTTAGATTTAATGCACAAATTGAATTGGAAATAGCAGAAGCGTTCCAGTTTATTCTCCACCATCTAAATATCGTTTTTTCAGTACGGCAGAATATCATCAAAGCAAGCATATGCGAAGTGTTTCTTTTAACACTCAGTATTTACTGTTTGTTTGACAGAGAGACATGATCAATTTAATCTTTTTGCAACTCAATGTTCCTCTTCAAAGGAAAGGTTCTAAAAGTATATATAAAGAGTTACTTCCGATCCACAGGTATTGTGGTGGAATTACCACCAAAACACGTAAGGTGCTGCTCCTACCAAATTTCATTATAGATAGAAACTGTTAATCTAATAATGATGCTACTAATTGCAAAGTTACCATCTTACAAAATTAAAAAAGTTGAAACATCTGAATAAACTAAATATGAGGGGTTGAAATCATAACCTAAAGCCTGTTTAATTTTAAAAGATGTTCCTTTAAGACTCAGAAGGTAGCAGTCTTATAAAACATATTAAAAACTCTCCCTTCAACATAAAATTGAAAAATAAAAAGAAAATTACTTCAAAGAGGTAAGTCGCCATTTACTCTTCTCCTTTATGCTCCATTAACTAAGGGTTGTCCTATAATGAAGAGGTTTGTACTTCCATTAATGAGTATGAGAATAGTATATACAACGCATCTGTACAAATTCAGTTCTTAGATTCATCTTCCAACCTCTCATATGCCAGTTATTCCACACACTGCGCAAATCCACATTCACAGTTTATCATTCACAAACCCCTATTATACGCAGATATTCAGACCAATCTCGTGAAATATAAACCTCTTCACTACAACAACAGGTTGCTCACCAACAGAATGTTATATTTAACGACTCATTATCTTTTCAGCGCCTCTACCTCTACCTTATAGTAAGTTGAACAATAGAAGATACGAGAAATGAAGTGATATAAGGATATAAATTCAGACTTAACATCTTTAAAACGCATCTATATACCAAGACAATAAAATTGATAATCTTAAAGACTGGCACTACCATCATACTATCCCTAACGATGATTAGACCTAATGAAGTAAAACTTGAAGTGAAAAATGGACATAAATTTAATAATTCCTAGATGATAGCCTCTATTACATGCGTAAATCAGGAGTAGTTATATAATATTTTAAAAAGAAACAATGTCTTGAATAAGCGACGATATGTAATGTGATAATAGTAAAGGATCCAATATGTGGATTGATAGCTATTCTCAACTAACTGAGAAGCCCTGTAAAAGATTGAAATGAGATCAACAACACTTCGACTACAATTCCCCAACTTTATACTAAATGGAAAAATTAGGAAAAGACTTGTATAATATCCCATAGTCCAAAACCCGATTCGTCCATCGCAATTCTTACGCCACAGATAATTTTAAGTGTTCAGTGCACATAAGAAAACACTTTAATAGGCCTGTTGGGATTAATCGTAATTAGTGTAATTATCATTTATAATATTTTATATATATTTATATAATATATATATTAAATAGAATATAATATATATATATATATACACAATTTTAATAGGCTATCACTTCATATTTGAAAGTTGACGTACTTGGTAAATAGATTATTGTAAATCTCTTCCATCATCTTTATCCCTGGCTATATATCCACATTTTTTTGCAATACTATATATAATAATTATATATATTTATAATTATATAATATTATATATATATATAATATATTATATATATATTATATAATATATATATATTATATTATAATATATAATTATACGCTTTACCGGATGTCAGTGCAAAGAGGCGAAGAGGAGTTGTAATTTTTATTAATTAAGCATATTTTTAATATATTCTCATTTTTTTTTTCATTTAAATATCCTTTAAGGATAATCAAAATTAGATGTAGAAAAAAGTATTACATATAAATTAAGTGAATAAAGTTTCCAACATCGAAAACAATATCTTCGCAGCTTAACTATAAACATAAAATTTATCGAAATGATTAAAATACTGTCTATCATCATTTTATAAATTTTTCAATTAACTATTACTCTAGTTATACTTTGTTAAGCAATAAAAATAAAGCATCAGTACCCCCAGTTGCCATCTGTATTGAAATTATAGAAGGAATGATCGGAAAACTAATCATTTGGACAATTCAGAATGGAATATGGCGGAGATTTCCAGGAGCTTCTACTCTGCAGTATTAAGAAAGCTTTACAACATTTCCGTAACAAAGCGGCAATATATTGAAAGAGTCCGCGTACTATTAAAGACGGATCTAGTATTTTTACTCAATAATACTTTAAATATTATATATAACTGGAACATCTGCTAGTATTATTTTTTGAGTTTTCCATAAACTTATCATAATAATCTCTTTGAAAAAATATCAAAAATAAAAACACTTTAAACAATATTATGAAAAAAACAAAATAAAAATAAATCAAAAAAAGTGAAGACTATGTAAAGTATCCGAACAGAAGAAGATTCAGAACAGGGGTATGAAGCGGATGGATACTAAGTTTTTAAGTCACAATATACGTTTCACTCCGGACGTTGATGTTTAAAGTAAGTAGATCTGGAGATTTAAATGTGAAAAAATAAAAAAAGGCATTTTATAAATGAAAAATTATGTTCACGTCTAACTTTAATTAAAATTGAAAAAGATTAGCTACGAGAGGAAAAAGGAAAAATAACAGTTTGTTAAATGAGGGACCCCTCTAATTTAATATCTTATATAAAAGTTGGTGATATTAAACAGAAAAAAAAATTTCTCGTAATATGTATTGGACTATAGATTGCGTTCAGTAAAATAGTCTTAAATAATTTCATCCTATAATTAAACTTCGGATTTTATTTCTGTGTTTTGTGTTTTTGCAACTTGAAGAAGATACGAGCAGGATATGTAGAAATAGATATTAAATACAGCATAGAACAAATTTCCTCCATCTATCTGTGCTATGATTAACGATAGTGTACGAATGTCTTGAACTATATTACAGTGAAAATCTTATTCTGCCTAGTTCCCGATTGTACAAAAAGAATACTTCTTTGAAAATTTACTTTGCAAATCATATACACGAGAGCCTGTGTTAAAGAGCTTTCCCGTTATCTTGATATGAGTATTCATGTGTAGGATTGTGTAACAAAACTGAATGGTTTTGATCCCTGGAGAAAATGTAAAATAATTATCTTTAAGCTCAAAAGTAAGTGTAGACCTACGAGACCGTGACATGTTTTTCTTATGTTATAAATGGCATGTTATAAACATTTATAAACTGAATTTATATATTTCGTATGATCTCTACTATGTTGAAGAAGGTTATACTATCTGTGGAGAATAAACCCCCTGAATCGGCATGACAAAAAGATGTAAGAGATAGGTTCTGACTATAAATGACCCATCCGAGATGCTTCAACACCCAGGTTATGCTTACTGTATATACAATATATTATTCAATACTGTAGGTAATATAGTCCTTATTTAAGAGTAGATTATTTCCCCCAAAGGGATAATTATAAACATTTCCACATGTGCTTATTGCCTCTGATAGATCACTTTTGAGCTATGTACGCGTCAATAAAGATGTAGAAAGGAAATCACACCAGAATTAACTGAACATGGAATAACAGTCAAATGTTTGTGGGAATGACTCACCTTATGACAGCATAATGTTAATATAAGAGGCGTAGTCGACTATATATTTATTATTCTAACTACTCTCACATAGTAAGATAGTATAAGAAAGACACTCCTGCAATAATGACGAAAGATCATAGGGAATCAATAAAACTGCAGAGGGGTATGGTTGGGTGAAAATTATTTTTGCAATTTATGGGAAGTTGCAAGTTCCTTACTCGAAGGTGGGCAATATATAGGTAAAAAGCTATAAGAACAGTGCATACTAATCAAGATATTGCTGCAGGAATTAATCCAGTGCATCATTAAAGACTATGGCCGATGTTTAGATGAGATTTGGATGTTTAGCGTTTACAATAAGACGTAAATGTCGTCAGGTCGAGGGACAAAAGATGTCATAAAGAAAATAGGCTAAGCGAAAAAATAAAAACCTCTAAGCCAAAATGCATTGGTGTATTTGACATTTAATTACTAATCATGCAGTTATCCTGTATATAAGGAACGTGTATCCACTAACCTATTCATTAGACCTTCAACCTCCACAGTGACAAGATGCATTTCCTTCATCCTTCTAGCCAGGACTGCTGCAAGTCCGAATTGGATCTCTTCTCTATGAGCTCTACCCAGATTAGCGCAAGCAATACCAATTTCATCAGCATTAATCACTCTCACTTGATCACCAGCACCAATGTTCCTCTCGAGTTCAATATTCCAGGCACTTCAGATCAGTATCTAGATCCATCCAATGTGTTTTTGTATTTTAAAACGAAATTGACAAAGCCTGATGGGACAGATCTTCCTGCCGTTGACGACCACATAGTGTATACAGAGTCAAATTTCCTGTACACCTGTTTTAATCAGATTGACGTTTATCTTAATGAAACTTCTCTCGGGGCGACAGCGGCTAATTATCCATTTTCCTGGTTTTGGGGACTCAGACCCCTCCCCTCCTTGGACGTGGAGGTGGGAAACCTCGGGCCTAGGCAGGAGGCACCTTCAACAACTACGGTAGCCAGTTTAAAGAGAGTATCTTAACCAGAAAACCTTTAAAACCAAAAAATAGATGTTAGAATCCGCTTAACCAGAATAAGTCCAAAATTCGCACTTAAAATAAAAAGTAAACCTGCTGCTACAATTGTGTGCCCGGAACCTGTTTCCAAGCTGCTAGAGGCTTTTCTCTGTTAGTAAGGTGAAATTATTTCCCCAGAGACACTTGGAAATGAATCGGCGCGACACTACAGCTAAGTACCCTATCAGAAGAGTTGAAACCAAAGTATTTAACTTCACGCATGGATTATCGAGTATCAATATCCCCAACATTGTTAACGGGAATCTGCCCCAAAAAGTAGTAGTAGGAATTGTCGAGCACGAAGCATACTCTGGGCATTATAAAAAATCACCTTATAAATTCTTTCCTTTCGGGCTTAGAGGTGTCAGTTTACATGTAAATGGACAACCTTACGGACGTGATTATGAAATGTCATACAATGGGGCACAATCTCTATGCTCGAGACCTTTTTACGATCTAATAGCCAATACTGTTTCATGTGGCGATAGCGGAACGGGGGTAATCTTGAAGAATACGCTAAGAATAGTAATTTATATGCTTTCGATCTCAGCGCGGACCTTTCAGCTTGCAGCGCTAGTCATTTAAACATTTTGAGAAAAGGGGACATTAGGACTAAGTCTCTCGTTTAGTGGAAGTCTACAATCATCTATCACTGTTGTTGTTTATCTGGAACATCCTCAACTCATTGAAATCGACAGAGCACGTAGCGTGCTTCTGAATTATTAAAGATGATTGAAGAAGAAATAAAAACTATGTTTAAAAACGAGCTTCGATTTTTAGGAGTATTTGCTATTAATGAAGTAGATTCTGTGAAACTTGAGAAGGATACCGGATTCGTATTCAACACTTCACCTCGACATGTGATATCAGGAGGACATTGGATTTCTGTTTACAGAAAGAAAAATGGAGCTGTTTACCTGCTTGACTCTTTGGATTTAAAATTTATTTTGAATAATCATTATATCACTTTATTTTTAAAATATAATAATTTGAATTATATAAAAACTGTGTCCCGACCTGTTCAACCAACATACTCTAATTTATGCGGAGTCTATTGCATTTATTTCATTACATGTTTTTTAAACAATGTATGCTTTAATGAACTTGTAAATATATTCGATGCTAAAAATTTGTATGTCAATGATTATATAGTTTCTAATTATGTAATAAATGCTTTAAAATAAAAACATGCTTTTACTATCCTTAAAACTTACTTCCATGTACACACACACACACACACACATATATATATATATATATATATATATATATATATATATATATATATATATATATATATATATATATATATATATATATATATATATATATATATATATACTATATAATAAAAATATATATATATATATATATATATATATATATATATATATATATATATATATATATATATATATATATATATATATATATATATATATATATATATATATATATATATATATATATATATATATATATATACTCTTCTTATATATATCAAGTTAAATGTGTATAAGCCTGTAAAAACTAAAGGCTCATGAAGATTCATGTTTTATGACGTCACGAGTTTAAGATAGATGTGAACAATGTAGCGAATGTGCTTTTCAGTAGCGAACTGGTCGGTGTAGCGTTAACAGCTCTTGTTCTTGTAATACATTTTAAAAAGTTGTAGCTATGGGAGTTATAACATATATTCAAAAGTGGTGGTTCATTTTAAAATCCTGGTACACATGTGCTAATTACACATCCGATTTTTCAACTAGATACCCTTGCACACATCAGGATCCTTCCAAATTGCGCATTGTTTATGCATCAGATAATGTTCACGGCCATCGAATGCGTGCCACAGCTGCAGTGAAGGAAGGAAATGAAACTGTATACTTCGATATAACATTAAAGTATAATAACAGGATACCCATACTGGATGGTCATATAGAGAAAATTACTGAGCTAAATAGTGTGTTTAAAACATATACAGTCAATGTAGAACGAATTAACATACAGATCCCTCTCCCAATCCATCTAAAAATTTCATCTAAGATACGTCTTTTGGCCGATCAAGATCTTGATGAGTGTGCAAAAAAGAGATTGATTAATTATATAATAACAATTATAAAAAAGGAAGTTTCTGGAGATTATGTTACATTTCCAGCATGGGAACATCAAGATGTTTGTGGATGGAGGTGAAGTTTATTTATATATGTACACCTCCTGTATATTTTACATAATGTAGAAAAAAAACTTTCATAATTCTCTATATTAAAAAGAACATATAATAATAATAATAATAATAATAATAATAATAATAATAATAATAATAATAATAATAATAATAATAATAATAATAATAATAATAATAATAATAATAATAATAATAATAATAATAAAAATAAAATAGTAATAAAAATAATAATAATAATAAAAATAAATTCCCAAAGGACGTAAAGATGTAAAGACGTTCCGCCAAGAGGAGGGGAAGGGGTCACTTCCGGTTTATTTGCTAAATGTCCTTACGGACTTATGGTTTTAGTGTATGTAAAACGTGTTTTTACATACCCTAAGGCCGTAAAAACTTTCCGCCAAGACGAGGGGGGAGGGGTCACATCCGGTCTATTTGCTAAATGTCCTTACGGACCTATGGCTTTAGGGTATGTAAAACGTGTTTCTAATAAAAAATTTAAACAACTTTTAATAGAAACTTGATATGTTTTCTAAATATGCAAAATGTTTTTCATCTTTTTAAAGTAAAATAATATATATATATATATATATATATATATATATATATATATATATATATATATATATATATATATATATATATATATATATATATATAATATGTTATATATCTCTATATATATATATATATATATATATATATATAACAATTATATATATATATATATATATATAAAGAAGTATTTAAAGATTGATTTTTATAAGCTCTTTGAGCGCCTTCTGGCTCAGAGGTCTAAATGGCCTCGAGTTGAGTCAGCGAAAGGCGAAAAGGGAGAGGTTCGTATCCGAGCTTCTCCATTTTGCTCTTGTCGTTCTTGATGTTGTTCTTCTCACATGACGAGAGGGGGGGGAAAGCAGAGAAAGGGGGCGGGGGAAAAGACCTCCCTGTTCGATGACAAGGCAGGCAAGGCAGGCAAGGCAAGTGAGACGAGGGGGTGGGGGAAAGCAAATGAAGGTGGGGGAAAGTCTTCCCAGCCAAAAAAGCAAGGCAAGCGAGATGTGGGGGTAAGGGAAAGACCTCCAAGAGTGGGGGTGGAGAGCAAAAGCCAGGCTAAGCAGTCACGGCTAGTGGTGGTGAGGGGGTTTGGGTGGAGAGCTCACAAGGCAGACAGACAGACACAGGTGTCGCCCAAAAAGCAGTCATGAACCTACTGAGCACATACACGGGTAGTGCTCACACACACGCTTCGCGTGTGTTTGAGACGCACAGCGCCCCAGGCGCTGTGTAAAAAACCCCCATGAAAGACCATGACATGACAAACAGACACACATACGTACATACGTTCCTTTGGCACGTATGTGCGTCACGTACGTACGTGTATGCGTGCCTACGGTACGCACACACACCTAAAGTACACCCAGGTACATTCATGACCTCACGCTCAAGCGTGAAGTCATGTGTCGCTCTGGTACTGATCACTACTCCCCTCCTAGATTAGGGCTCTGCCCGTGAGCGGTGGTGTTAACTGTAAAAAAAAAAAAAAAAAAAAAAAAAAAAAAAAATCTGAGTGAGTTTCATCCATATCGATTGCATGGATCCGAACACATGTTTATTTGATAAAAGTTAAAATAAAACTATTGTGATAAAAGTCAAAATAAAACTGTATTGTAATAAAAGAGCTTCACACCTTTAAAAATATTTAAAAAAAAAATCAAGTTTAAAATTATGCGCCCTAACGTAAGCTAACATAACCTTACTTAACCTAACCAAACTTATATTAGTGTGTAATTTATTTCACTTTCCATTATTTCAATAAACAAATTCACAACTAAACATACTGTAATAAAGTTTAAACTTTTTTCGCTATGCGCGTTGTTCAAATATATATATATATATATATATATATATATATATATATATATATATATATATATTTTATATATATATCTTTTTCTATATATATATGTACTAATATATATATAACTTTAATATATATTTAATAATAATATGTGTTTAATAATAATAACAATAATATACTTAATGTCTAATAATACATATATATCTTATATATTTATATATATAATATATATATAGTAATAATAATAATAACATATATATATATATATATGCTATAATATATATAATAATAATATATATGTAATATATAACAATAATATATATATATAATATAACATATATATATATATATATAATAATATAGAAATAATAATATATATGTATAATAATAATATATATTATATAATAATGTATATATATATATGTGTATATTTTTTTATCTATGTACATATATAAATATATATATATATATATATATATACTTTCCTGCTCATATATATATATATATATATATAATACATAAATTTTACACAAATATTACATATATGGGTTTGTGTGGCTCAAGGCACATCGTATGTCCGCTTCAGCATCCAACCTGTTTCGCTCCTTTGATTTGATTACCAGTAGAGTCGAGAAACCACTTTCACAAAGGTAAGTTAATGAGAAAATAACGAGAATCTTCAGGGCAAACTCCTCTTTGGCTGCGGTGTTATTGATGAATTCTAAAAATTAATGTTGTATGTCATCAGGAAGATCGTCTACATTGCAGCGGAAAGGATTGCGGGCAAGTTTAAGTTGTGCATTCTCATTTGCATCAATATCATGGTAATAGCGTCTGAACTCTTGTTCGAGGCTTGACAAGTGCTCCTTGATATCTTGTTGCAGCTCTTCTGCAAGTGGTTCTTCACCGACGACCTCATTTAGGCGTTGGAATGAAGCTACATTTCCCATCTCAACTTTTCTCACCCAAAGAACTAGCTTGTCGAGGAAATCCCTGATGGCATCTGTGTGCATTATGATGTGGTATCTGGGCCCTGTAGATGAAAGTTGAGTCGATTCAAAGCTTCGAACACGTCTGCTAAATAGGCAAGATTACACTTAAACGGATCTCGAATGTCCTTTAAAAACTGATCCATCTCCTTCCCTTGAGCTGCAAGAAATATCTGCAATTCATCAAAGAGCTCAAATACACGAGAAAGAACGTTGCTTGGTGGGAAGTGTCCATGTCTTGGCACAACTGACGAAACAGCCTGGTGTTTAGTGCTCGTCCTTTGATATGGTTGACGACACCGATCAGAGTTGCAAGGGTTAGTTCGAGGGCAGCAGGGAGCGTCTTGGAGATAAGAGCCTCACAGTGAATCACGCAGTTGTTGTAATTACAGCCAGAGCCCTAAAACTTGACTTGGATCCGAGCATGCTGGGAGCTCCGTCCGTGCACACACCAACCAACTTTTCCCACGAGAGATTTTCCTCTTGAAAGAAGTTGGAAATGATGTTCATGGCATCTTTAAGCTTTGTAGTTGTAATCAATGGCTTGCAGAAGAGGAACTTTTCCTCAATTCGATTTTCCGCAACAAATCGAGCATAAACCAAAAGTTGTGAAAGCTGTGCGACGTCTGTTGTCTCATCAAGTTGTATTGCAAAGAAAGGAGATTTTCGTATTTTCTCCGTCACCTGAAGTTTGATATCCTGGGACATGTCATCGATGCGCTGCTTAACTGTGTTGTCCGAGAGACTTATCTGATTAAACTTGTTGACACAGTTATGATCGAGGACAAGA
>JABUQX010137136.1:0-2500 GCA_015478945.1 Trachelipus rathkii | reverse complement strand
CAGTTAGACCTCCATCACCCCAGAAAAACTCATGACCCTTCAGTCACTGACCCAGACGGGAACCGGTGATCTATGGGCTGTTTGTTTTTCTTTGTTTTTCTTTTTGTTTGTCCGCTTGGATTAAAGCATGGGCCCTTATAATATAATATAATTTTATATCATGCTTATAATAAGTCTAATTGATTCGCTTTTTAGAAACAAAAATAAATTATATATTAAGACACCTCAAGTAGACATTTTAAAATGTACTTTAAGTAGTCTCTTACTGAAGAACACTGGCGTACGCAAAGAGGGGAACTGAGGAGGTTGCAACCCCCCTCCCCTGGACTTTCGTTTCGCCTTGGGGTTTAGACAGCCCTTTGACTTGCGCATATTCTAGACTTCTTGGTCCGTGTTTCAAGACGGGACGAGTAAGCTGTCGCAAACTACACCGCGTCGCGCGCTGCGAGACATAGCGGGGGCACGACTTCGCCTCCTCAGGGGCGGCTGAGGTGGTGAGAGGACGTATACCCCCAGTCAAGAGCACACTTTCCGCGCTGCTGTCGGCGAGCTGGTTGGTTTTCAAAGGGGGAGATCGCAGCAATGCGGTCTCTTTCCAGCTTTGGCCTTCCATCCGTCTCGGCTGGCTACTAACGTGCAATTCACAACGAAATTATAAATTTTAAAATTAATTCAGTAAGGCTGTTATAGAAACAAAGTAGATTTATATCTCTGAAAAGATCATTCTTCCAAGCATTATTATATTTGCATCAAATTTATTACTAAATTTGAAGCAAATTTATTATTTTTTTTAAGTTAAAAATTTATATTAATTACAAATGTATGAACTTCGGTAAAAGTACCAAATATATCAACATTCGGAAACGAGATTTACTGACTGCGGAAGCAGTTATTTTATTTGTAAAGAATATAGTGAGAAATTGGAAAATCAATTTTTTGGTTCATGTAATTCATAGGTTAAACCTGGGCGATAGCATCCCCTGGGAATTGCTCTGGGGGTTGAATAAGGGGAGCAGTAAGCTCTAGGGGGCTCTGATGGGGGCGGTGAGCTAACATAATAAAAGGAAATTATTATCTTCAAAGCAATTTTATTATACATGACAGTGCTCTTAACTTATTTACTTAAATAAAACGAAAGATAAACATTAAAGAACATTGCAGATAAGGATTACGTTTAAAATCATGCACATCAGTGCCATCGATAAAAATCTTCTTGTCATAACATAAAATATATTTCCATGTTTCTGGCATCAGGCAAAACGAACTTTCGAAAACGAATTAAAAGCTTGTATGAAACCATGTTTAAGCAAAATTTTGTCTAATTTCTGCCTCTCCCAAATGAAGGGGGTCTCCCGATTCTCCTATTAACTGTATTGGTGCTAAAAAAAAAAAAAAAACAAAAAAAAAAAAAAAAAAAAAAAAAAAAAAAAGGTCAAGAACTACTAATTTTTAATCAATATGGAAAAGTATTATCATGTATGGTTGGAGGATATACCTTTTTGCCCCTTTAGATCAAGTTTTAGAAATCCCCAAAATTTTTCTTTTTCATTTATTTTTAAAAATTTATTTGAAAATTTTTGAATACAAAAAGAATTATCTAAATGAAAAATGTGTACTTGCCCCACAACAACAGTGGCTCAATCGGTAGAGCGATAAGTCGCAAGGCAGGAGCCTTCAGAGTTCTGATCCCCGTCCGGATTCCAGGTAAGCATTACCTAGAGAAGTTCCCTCCTAGAATAGGGCTATGAGCCCTTTCAGTGTTTTCCTAAAAAAAAAAAAAAAAATTGTTTATGCTCTGAAAATTTCTTGAAATTGATCCGATAACCGGAAAAATTATCCGCAAACTGTAAAAGTTTTTGTATAAGTTTTCCTTTAGATGAGGAAATTGATGTGTTCATAAAAAAAAGAAGCATAAGAAATTTCTTAAATAATAGATCCATCTTTGTAAAGTTCAAGTTTCAAGTAATTTCGACAAAGAGTTTCGACTCTTCTAATAAAAAATGTCGAAAACGTTTTTTTCTTAGAATAGAAAATATATAACAAAACCTTTAAAGACTCAGGAAAATATTGATGTATTTATACGCCAAATGAACGAGTTTACCATTTGCAGTTCAGGGAAGATCAATGTTTTCCGGCTGAATTGACCACGCGAAAATGGACATAAAATTTGGAATTTTCAGCCGATTTTGACCTATATAAACACCAAACTGTAGCTTTTTATGACTCAAAATTTTCGTTTTATATTATATATATATATATATATATATATATATATATATATACTATATATATAATATATATATATATATATATATAAAAATCTATATATATATTTATTATATATATATATATATATATATATATATATATATATATATATATATATAAAAATAATAATATATATATATATATATATTTATATGTTTAAGATAGGGTATAACAACCTTAGAAATATATATATATATATATATATATATATATATATATATATATATATATA
>JABUQX010137135.1:0-13149 GCA_015478945.1 Trachelipus rathkii | reverse complement strand
TATATATATATATATATATATCTATATATATATATATATATATATATATATATATATATATATATATATATATATATATATATATATATATATATATATATATTTATTATATATATATATATATATATATATATATATATATAGAGAGAGAGATAGAGGCATAGAGAGAGAGATAATTTTTAAGAAACTTAAATCTAAAGTTTAAATAAAACTGATTTACTCTCTCTCTCTCTCTCTCTCTCTCTCTCTCTCTCTCTCTCTCTCTCTCTCTGAGAATTAAATTAATTTTTAGATCATAAATCGTATAAATGAGCATTTGTAAATTAGGGAAGTATTCGAAATACTAGGCATTTATATTAGCTTAAAAACTACACTTAAAAAAAAACATTTTAGCCAGTAAGTAGTAATCTACTAACGTATATGACTCATGAAGTGGAGGCCTCAGGATCAATTCCTAGATTCAAGCTCTTTTTTTAATTGAAAATAAAAAAAATGAAAAAAAAATCATTAGTTGGATTTTGCAAAGCTTTTATTTAAATAATATAATATAAAATACATATTTTATTAAATATTTATAACAAATTATTTAAAGTATAATATGAGAACTATTTTTCAATATAAAAAATGAATTAATAAAGAAAATGATGAATTAAATAATTACATTTGTAATTAATTAGCACTTATTTCGTTAGTATCTTTAAAATTTTGAAAAATTTAAGAAATATGAATTTTATTATTATTATTATTATTATTATTATTATTATTATTATTATTATTATTATTATTGTTATTATTATTATTATTATTATTATTATTATTATTATTATTATTATTATTATTATTATTATTATTATTATTATTATTATTATTATTATTATTATTATTATTATTATTATTATTATTATTATTATTATTATTATTATTATTATTATTATTATTATTTATTATTATTGATATTATTATTATTATTATTATTATTATTATTATTATTATTATTATTATTATTATTATTATTGTGATTATTATTATTATTATTATTATTATTATTATTATTATTATTATTATTATTATTATTATTATTATTATTATTATTATTATTATTATTATTATTATTATTATTATTATTATTATTATTATTATTATTATTATTATTATTATTATTATTATTATTATTATTATTATAATAATATTTGAAATATTAAATTTCATTTGCTCACGGAAAGAGCAAATTTACAGACTAATTTTGCGTTTCATACATTTAATTTGACCTTGCTCTGTGTTTTGTCTTCTCGTGGGTGTGAAGGTTAAGGGATCAGGGTCAAAAAAGGGTTAATAATAAGGCCTTTCCAGGCGTGGTCCTCGAAATTAGGTCAACAACAATTCAAAAGTGGGGAAGGAACCCTCAAACGAAGAAGAAAATAGAAAGAAGAAGAAGGGGGGAGAGCCTTCAAAAGGTAGGGGATGGGAGACCCTCCGGGATATTATAGTGAATGGGAGGTCCCCTCCATATATGTAAGGGTTGGCAGACCATATAAATTAATAGGATCGTGGTAAGGCCCTAAAAAAGAATAAGGCATGAGGGAATCTTCCAAAAAAATAGTGGGTGGGAACCCTTTTCAAAAGAATAAAGGATAGGGAGACACTTCAAAAGAGAAGGGGATGGGGGTCGAGAACCTTCAAAACAATAGGGGATGGGAGGCCCTTCCAAAATCAAAATTTGGCTTCATAAGTTGCTCTCATATCAAACAAAAGACAACGCCTAAATTATACAAATACTACACGCATAAATTTTGAGACTCAAAGTGCTACAGCTTTTCTCTCTCCTGCTCTCTCTCTCTCTCTCGCTCATCAGATCTCTCTTCTCTCTCATCTCTCTCCTCTGACTTTCTCTCCTGCTCTTTTCGTCTTATCTATTCTCCTGCTCTCTCTCTCTCTTCTCTCTAGCTCTCTTCTACCCTCTTGCTCTCCTCATCTCGATCTCTCTCTCATAAAGGGAGAGATTCGCGTAATACCATTCATAAAGGGTTAACGATCACACCGACAAAAAGATTGTTAGGCGGTTTTTCCCTAGGAATTATACTACAAATAGATAGTATAATTAATATATAAGTATATATGGAATGTTCTTCATATTGTAAGAATATAAAATAGATATAAAAATATATCTAATTGAATAAGGATAAGTATCCATTCTATATTATGAATTTATATATAAGCAAATTTTCATAATCACTACCAAAAAGATATGATTAAAAATTTTTTTATTTTCCCACCTAAATAAGTAGAGACGATAAAGTATAGATAACAAGAGATATGAAGAGGAGAAAAAATAAATAATTATTATATATTAATGATAATATTATAATTAATATTATAATATCTATATGTAATATATTAGTATATTATATATTAACAAATGCATTTCTGAATCTCTGATAAATCGAGTGAAACAAAAGAAGGAAAGCAGAAGCTAAGATACCGCTTACAATATTGCCGAAATTAGATTAGCTTCTTTACAAAAAAACAATTACGACAGGATCGCCTGATGCTGGGTGAACCAACTAGCCAGTATCACAGCCCGGTCCTTCATGTATTACTGAAGATATCCTGTCCCATTTCTCCATACAGAACTGTTACATTCAGTTCTATAGAATCTGCTATACAATGACTTGAGCAGAAGGAATCAGATTGACCCGACCAAAGAGTTAACGGAGCTAGGTTAACTGAATACTAAAGACGATTCAACCTCAAAAAACAAAGAACAATGATGTTGGGCTATGGGATGATTTAAGCAAAGATGACATCGCATACTGGGTAGAAAAATCCGTCCCAGAGTTCATTCAACACTCAGATGGTTTCATTTGAAAAGACAAAGAGGGTTTATGAAAACCAAGACACGATAATTGTTTATCCCAAAGAGTTTCTTTCTACCCAAGTTCGGAGCTAACAGTTGAAAAAATTTACTGCAGAGAACTTAGATATTACCAGAAATGGGCGTCGTATTAACAGTTTTTTGTGCAAACTCTTTTTCAATTCTGCCAAAACATTAGGCATCAAGATGCATTTTCTATTGGTGCAATCAACCCTGTTTAATTCAAAATCATTTGGAAAATTCTGAAGACAATATAGAACGTCCTTCCAGTTAGCATATAATCTCGCAAAATAATTTAGTATTGTCAATACTAATTTGTAATAATGTCATGACATTATTATTAACCGCTATACTAAATAAAGTTTAAGAAATACGTTACCTTGATAATACGTTTGTGTAGTTCATAGATTACTCTGGTCAGAGTACGACCGTGTTACCTTTCAGAGGGATCAGGAAATATTATGGTTTCCCCACAAATGTGCATCTTCATGAGTTACCTTGATTCTTAAGCCTTGTTGCAATATTATCCTTTTCTGGCAAATCGCAAATAAAAAGAAATTTGGAAAAAAAGATAAGTGTACATCCGATCTTCTAAACTGATCCAAATGAATTGCAATTAAAGTTGCAGAAAATCAATTTGGGAAAATTTAGATCAACTATCAGCTTTCAGGATGCTTCAGTTTTCTGTAATTCCACTCCAGACCTTCCATTGACAGATCACTCACTAGGTATTGCTATGTCGCACGAGGAGTATGTGTCCCTATTGAACGTATTCCTAACTGATTGAAGAGAGTAGCTATACTGGAAATAAGGTGAAAACTATATGACTCAGAGATGTGCATGATTACCAGGACAAAGAATATGAAATAGAATTTAGTATGTGTCCGGAGGCCCAGTCATACCGATAAGCTCCATATGTCTGGAAATATAAGGGTATGCAAGAAATGTTCTTATTAGTCCGTACTATTATCTAATTAGAATATATATAAATTTTATATATATATAGTATATAATAATAATGATAGTATATATATATATAGATATAGTCTAAATCACTATATATATATAATATATATAGATATAAAACATAATTAATTATAATAAACTTGATTTAATATTATTATATAAAACATATATTATAATATTATATTATATCATAATAAATATTATATTAATATATAATACTAATATATATAATATATATAATAAATAGAATTCAAAAAAAAAATAATAGATATGTAAGAACAATAGATATAATTATAATTATAATGTATATATTATAATCTACATCAAAATAATAATATAATAATTATTATTATAATAACTAATATATATATATATTAATATTAAATATTTATTATATATATTATTCCCATGTGCAGGTCATTTCTCGATTGAATCTCTGTTGTAGAGCCAGTAACTGCATGTTTAGATTGCGGTAAATTTTTTTGGGGCATTGTTCAGAAATATACCTGATTTTTCTTTCATGATTTCTACACCCCAAAAGTGGTCTTCATGTGCTGTTCATCTTCAAAGATAATTCAAGAGTTCCAAAGTCTTTGTCACGAACTAGATGGGAAGTCTCAATATTCCGGCGTCACAACTCGCAATACTTGAACAGTACGACGAAAATATTTCTGCATTGCTTCAGTGTGTATATTGATGCACAGAGAAGGGTTACAAGCAGAATCAAGCCAAAAACATTTAATTAAGAATGAGGAAACTAGAATTTGGATAATTTATTGTGTGGGTTATTTGGCTGGATGAATTTCACAAGGCTAGACAGTCACTGCAAGACCCAAAAATTTAGCCAAGAGTTGTAGTCAAAATTTTATGCTCTTTCACTTCGTCGATTTGTAAGTACAGAATCTAATTATCTTATTTTTGAAACAGAACAAGCAAGAAGACACAAACTTGCGCTGATGTTGAGTTATACAGAAAAGAGGCTCCTCTCAAAAGTGTGAGGGCATCTAATATAGCGAAATGATGCTTATTGGAATTCTTCCGCAAGAGACAATGGTCAGAATGAAAATATTTTTATACCTGTGAGTGTGGATGCATTAAAACCAATTTGGCAGCAAAGTGCATCAGTAGGCAATGGATATGTGCTGCAAAAAAGATTTACTATTACAAAATTGAAGATGCTACAGAAGAAGAGATTCGAAGGAGTTAATACCCTTTAATATCAAACATATCCTGAAATGGCTGACAATGAAACTTTGCTGGGAGAACTCATAGCTCTCATAAAATGTCTTATACATTATCAAAATCCGAATGAACATGATAATTTTTACACATTCAGGGATCTGTACGACATAATTATGTATGATCATGCCAATCAGATTCCCCGTAATGAGAATCAAATCTGAGAATGTTCCTTTGATGATGATTACAAATATTGCCATGAGAAAATTCCTTTTCTCAAATACGAGGATAAAAAAAGGAAATTAGTAACCTACATGTCTCCAACAAATTATGTTGCCCGATACTCATGTGCCATAGGAAGATGAATAGTACCAGTTATCATTTGAACATCATCGGATTGCTTTGTCTAAGCAAAAAAAGGAAGTATGTTTAACGTAATTCATGGGGTTTGGGGCGGAATCTTGGTAAGCAAACTCCTCGCCGTATTAGGTATATATAATATTATATGTTATAATATATAAATATATATATATTATATAGTAGATAGAAGTATTAACATAGTATAATATTAAGTATAAGTATTATATATGATATATATAACTATATATATATATATTTAATACTATTACTATTATTATATAGATATATAATATATGATAATGACAGAATTTAATAAATTATATATGTTAATTATAATACGATATATATAGGGTAAAAATGTCAGGAAAACGAATATATACAGGATAAGAATTATAGAGTAATATTTATAGTGAACAGCGAACTGAATGATACCAACATTCGGAATTAAGATGAATCATTTATTCATAAATATATATAAATGAGGGAATATAATAACTAAGGTATTACTATATATATATTGAAATAATATATATATGATATATATATGATGTAATATAATATATTATAAAAGAGGGGGGCCCATTAACCCTTCAAATCAGTATCAGGCCCTCTCCCTTCAAACCCTAAAAATCCAGGGCCAACGGTTATCTCCTCTTTTGAACGATGAGAAAGAGCTCGCTGCCACCTCGAAATTTCTACGCTTGAGTTCTAAATCCTTTATTCTGTCCATGACTCTCGCTACCTCAACTTAACCACTGCTTCTCCGAGTCCAACGTACTCCACTGAACAGTCCTTAAACACACCTCACTTATCTATTTGGTACGACTTTCTTTAACTTGCACACTTTCAAACTACTATAATCGGGCAGGTACGGCAGTTATTGCCCTGTGCAATCTGATTCTTCAAACTTGGGGGGTTATAATAATAAAGAATAAGATATATATATATATATATATGATATATATTATAGATACTATATATATATAGATATGAGAATTACCTATATATTATAGATAAGTAGTAGTATATATGCCTTTTTCATCGATATTGATTGAATTTCGAGGGTCCTGTTCGGGATGTTCTGATTGTGTGAGTATGAGTTGTGGTGCAGGGTTTGGATAGAATTAGGGTGAGCAGAGAACAACACACACACACACACACACACATCACACACACAACACACAACACACACACACACACAGAAAATGAAGATAGTAGAGAAGAGAGAGTGGATGACGAGATCGAGAATGGTATAAGATAGAAGATGATAGATAGGTTAAGACTTCACGGAAGAGATAATAGAGAGAAGATTATAAGATATATTACGCCAAAGTGCTATATGTTGTTTGTGGAGAAACAAATGCTTACGTTTGTTTACAAAAAAAGGGTTCGGGAAATAGTTAACCCTAGCGAGAGAAGTTGGCACCGAAAGAATAGAATACCTGAAGCACGAGATAAGGAGCGGATTGGTTGTTGGAATTGAAGTACCGCCGCTGGCGTCGCAGAGAGCGATTTGTAAAACGGTTAGGAGTGGAACGATGCATGCAAAGGTAAGGTGGGATGGAAAGAGATGTGTCTGTTGTGTTTACGTGACGGGTGAACATTGTGAGCGTGAACAGAGACAAGTGTTGCGTTGTGATGTGTGAAGACAGATTACCGTCAAAAGAGAAACAAAAACAGATGCGAAGCGTGCCGAGCGGGGTCTGCCAGGCGGCACGCCCGGGGGCTGCAGAGACAGCTGTTGCCGAGAAGAAAAAAAGAATACCGCAAACGACGGGTTGAGAGTGGAGAAGAGTTAAAGTATGTACTGAAGTGTATAAAAGAGAGCCAAAACGGGCGCTCGAAAAAGGGAAACCATGTGGGAAAAGGGGCGGCTCCGGTTGGAACCGTGGGACCCCTGCCGACCCGTTGTGAGCAAGAATAAGCCTGCAAAATAGCCCGTGAGCAGGACCAAGGAGCAAGTGCAAGATGGAATGGGAGGGTGGACACGATGGGATGGCAAGAGGGAAAACATGGGTGGAGCAGTGCGTTGTGAGTGATGCACACCCGTGTTGTGGCGGCCATGCAAAGAAATGTGTGTGTGGGAAAAAAAAACTTCGAAACATGAAGCCACTCGAATATGTGAAGTTGGCTCAAAGATGAGTTAGGTATTGTGAAGGTAGAGAAGTTGTGTTGTGTATGGTATATGAAGCGACAGCATAGGTATGGCGCATGGTGCATAATAATGTCAAGGGAACGGAGAAATTACAGAAGGGACACAAAAAACTGCGCCTCCTTCCGCCAAATCGGTGTAGTCTGAGAATTCGTCTCGATGAGGGATGAGCAGGTGAAGCTGGGGAAAATGGGGATATTGTACTTAATTGTGAAACGTCGAGAAATGAGAGAGCATAAGTGGGACTGATTAGAGCAAATGACGAGAAAGAAGCTCCAGCGACGTGCGAACGGGACTGCCCACTCTCCTCTCTCAGCCCGCTGCGCTCCTCTCCTATATTAGGAGTGATAAGAGATGATAGAAGAGTATAATGTGTTAGTGAGGAGAGATAGAAGAGAAAGATCGAGATAGAAGACATTGAGCAGAGAGAGAACATAAGTAGAAGAAAAGACAAATCGCATAGTCTTATAGAAGAAAAAAATTTAAGGAAGGAGAGAGAATTTATACGATGTGGGGTTGAGATTATAAGATGAAATAGATACTAGAATAGAGAAGAGAAATGTATGAGAGAGAGAAGAGAGATAAGAGAGAGAGATGGGAGGGGGGAGGGTGGGAGGGGGGGAGTAGGGGAGGCGGGGAGGGGGGGGGGGAGAGGGGGTAGATATAGAGGAAGAAAGACAAAAGAAAAAAGCTATAAACAGAAAAACAAAAAAAAAAAAGCCAGAAAGGGAAAGAGGAAAAAACAAGAGTAGGGCCGCGCAGTCCGAGGATGGAGCGTGCGCCTGGAGCGGGGGGGCAGAGAGGAGGGGGCGCACGTGGGCGGGGGGGGGGAGGGAGGGACGGGCGGGGGGCAACAGGGATGGGGGAGGCAGTGGACCGGCAGATGGATACTCAGAAAGGAGAGAGGATAGTGGTGGAGGAGTCCACAAAAATAAGCGAAAAGCAGAGAGAAGAAGACGAGAGAGAAGAAGAGGAAGAAGGGAGAGTAAGCATATTGGAACTGAGTCAGCAAGGACTGGGAGAGGAGAGTGACGACGTAAGATGCAAGAAGAAGAGAATCGCAAAAATGAAAGTAGTGGGGCGCTTATGGCCGCAGGAAGAGCAATGAAGGGCCGAAAGGAGGGGGAGGCGTGGAATTTAAGGCAAAAGAGGAAGCCGGAGAACAGCGGGACGGGTGAAGCGAGCACGTTCGAGACGACCGTGAAAAACGCAAGAGGGCGAGAAGAGCCCAGGGCTAACCGCCGTAAAGAGCTAGAACAATCGTTGCCATGCGAGCAAAGAGGAGCGGAAATGAAGAGAGAAGGATGAGAGAAAGGAGAGATAGAGAGATAGAGAGAGATAGAGAGAGAGAGAAAGAATAGATAAGGAGAGAGAGAGATGAAGAAAAGAGAAGGGAGAAGATAATAAATGTGTAGTAACCGAGAGAGACGATATAGAAGAAGAGTGAAGTGAAGGGAAAGAATAGAGAAAGAGAGGAGAGAGAAGAAGAGTACGATCAGAGGAAGGAGTAGCGCAAGAGACAGAGGAAATTAAGAACCCTGTAAGTAAATAAAGAGGTAGAGTCATATTGAGAGACTGAGTGAGAAGATGTATGAGTGATGAGAGTAGCGAAAGAGAGGGCAAGAGAGAGATAGATAGAACATCCAAGAGATTAAATGTAACAGAGAATAGAGATAATATTTAGAATTATATACAGAAATGAGTGGAGGAGGTGAAGCAATCCGTTGTCCGCGGCAGCAGCCTTGCACAGTAGTGGAAAGAATCGATCCGCAGCCCGCGCGGGGCCGTGTGCGAGTGGGCGCGGATGTGATGGTCGAGAGTGGTGAGAAAGAATGGGAAGTGGAAAAACTAAAGAGTGAAGCGTCGAAAAAGAAAAATGAAAAGTAATATGGAGGTGTGGAAAGGCAAGGCAAAAACGGCGGGAGATTTCCATAAGCTTAAGTGTGGTAGAGCACAGACAGTGCAACTGCGGGAAAGGACACGTGTCATGAGGGAAGAAAGGAGTGCGCAAAAACTTTTGTGTGGCGATACGCCAGGCGGGCCAAGGTTAACAATTCGTGATTAGGGGAGGACAGCAGAGCACACGGAGAAGCAACGGAAACCAGTGAAAAACGACCCAAAAAAGCAGCGCCGCGACAAGCGGGTGGCTCCGATGAAGACCAGGAAGCTCAACGCGAAGAAGCATGTTAACCATCTGAAAGGAAATAGGAGACGGTGTGAAAAAGAAGGAAGATTGGAGGAAACGGAGAGGGAGAAAACGTGGGGGCTGGGAAAGGGACCAGGCCGAGATGATGTGCAACGAGTAGAGGCCCGGGAGAAAGCAATGGGAAGGAGGGTGTGTTGGGAACGATAGGAGAACAAGGTTAAAGGTGACGTGGTGGTGGCAAGGAAAACGTGGCAAGCGAACAGCTGATGAATGCGTCCCACCCAGAAATGGAAAATAAACAAAACGACAAACCAACCCTGCGACAAAGAGGAAATTCAGAACAGAGGCACGGGGAAGAATGGGGACTAGGCCAGGAGGGGAGGTAAGAAACACCACTGCGCATGACCAAAAGGGGGAGGGCACGAGGAGGGGAAAAGAACGAGCACCAGAAAAAACTTGAGAGCCAAAGGATCCAAGCAAGGGGGGATAAGGGAAGCGAAGGCGGAGCCACCTGGAGGAAATGGCACAAGGAAAACGGGAAGGTTCGAGACATCGGCTGAATGACAACCCTAGAAAGGGAAAAAAAGAAAGTAGGAGAGGAATACCGAAGGAGCGGGGACAGGGAATTTAAACAGGATGCAACGGAAGAAAGGCGTTACAAGAGCAGGAGGGAGTGAGGAAAGAACGGCGTACCAAGAAGAGGGGGGTCAAGAGGAACTATCACCAAGGGGAAAACAGTAAGGGGTCAAAGATGAGCAGCAGGTGGAAAGAGCAAAGGTGCGGGTAGCTCCGGGTAGAAAGGTGCAAGAAACGGTGCAATCGCGCCAGGGCAGCTGAAGGATGGATGCAGTGGTAAAAGAAAAAAAGGAAGCAGAACCAACATCTGTTGGCGACCAGGAAACAATAACAGATGCCGGCGATGGTCTACAGGCCAGGTAGGGAAGAACCACACGGCAGTGAGGGGAAGAAGTGCAGCTCAAAAGTAGGGGAAACAAGCACAGAAAAACGACTGAGAGACAAAGAAAACGGAGCCTAGGGCTAGGATGGGGAATGATAAGTAGATATACATGTGCAATAAGCGACCCACGGCTGTAAGTGAAACGCAAGGCAACACATGGCCTGGGTCCGCCAACTGATGGCAAGAAGAGAGGACATAGCGCTAAGAGGATGGAGTGAAAAAGAAACAGGCCGCATACAAGAAAGACAGAAAGCAGAAAAACAACCCGGGTCACCAGATGTTAGAATCATAGATGTTACCCAAAGGACAAAGAAAAACAGATGTGGGATAGAAGTGGAGTCCAAAAATCTAAGTGGGGCGGGACGTGCATGGGAAGGCGAGATGACGTGAGGGACAGTCACGTCCTAAGTCCCGCGACCCGGGGGGGACCTGAAAAAGAGTGCGAAACCCAGAATGATAAAAGGAGGACTGATGAGTAGTTGTATGAATGAGATGAGGAGAAGTAGAAAGGATAGAGAAGAGGCTACGAATGAAGAAAATACTTATGGAATGTATTTGTATATAGCACACCCCGCGCGCACAGCCGCAATGCCTTCCCGTCAAATAGACACCCACCACATAGAGAAGATGATAAGTTGGAAACAATGAGTATCTGGTAATCTAAGGAAGAATGACGTGTGCTGATCTAAATTATAATGACGAGATATAGCACACTAATTAACTATATGTAAAAAGAGATAAAGAGTATAAAAAATTTAAGAAGTATATAGGAAATAGAAAAGATATAAGGAATGTTCGAACGAAGAGAGAGAGAACAAGGCCGAACAAGAGAGATATAGGAGAACATATGGACTGAAGTTCTATAGCTAGAAGGAGTAATCGAGACTAGGTGATGACAGACCCCCAATAAATCAGGCCTCAAGGCGGATAACGAGGGAAAACACGTGAGGCCCAGGGATCCCGAGACAAGAGAGAAAATGAATAGGAAGAGAACCACAAAACCTTAAAGGCTAAGAAAAGGAGAAATGCCAAAGAGAGATGCCAGTATTAACAGTAAACCAGGACATAATGAAGGAAGAGAGAAAAAGAAAGAGAGAAAAAAGAAACAACAAAAAAACCAAATACTACGATAGTGCTGTGAAATTGAGAAGACAAAACAAAAGAAAACCTGTGAGAACAACTGAGTATGCTTATTTTCCAGAAGAAGATGAAAAGGCATGTTATCGAGTACCTAAAGAAAAAAAGATTTGGTAATGAGGCTGAAAAGAACTACATATAGTTAGGCATAGAAAAATAGGGTGTAAAGGAAAAAAATAAATAAAGAATTGACCCTATAATTAGGAATGGCGACCAAAAAGGTAGAACAGGAAATAGACAGTTTGTGGGTATAGAAAGGACCCCTGTAATAAAGAAATGGGAAAAACAAAGGAGAAGAAGAACAGACAGTACAGAAGACAGGAAAACAATAGTAAGAGGAGATAAACAGGAGAAAGGAAAAAAGTGACTGAAACAATATATAATAGGGACAGACAACAAAGAAAAACCACCATACACCCCGAAAGCAAACACGGGAAGCCCCACTTAGAAAGGCCGGAACCCAATGACTGGAGGTACTCAGGTGACCAGAAAAGTCCGTCCTTTGGAACGTGAAGTGTCAACCCAGAAGAGCATAGAAGGAAGACCAGGAAGGAAGGAAATGAGCGAGGGACCGGAATTAGAGATAAAATCGTATAGATGAAGTTCAGATGGAAAGAGATAGTATGAGTAAAGATTTGCATTGGATCTTGACCTTGGATCTTCTTCTATCGACTTGATGACGAATTCGAATTTCGTTGTCATGAGAGATCTTCTTACTGATTCGTATAGCGATTTCTTCGAGACGATTTTCGATTCATATTTTGGTTGTCATAGTTTCCATTGTTTTCATTTTTGCTCCTAGGGTAGGAAACCTTCTTGATAGAACTGCTAACTGAATGAGAGAGAGCTTCTGATTCTTGAATCGATGAAGAATCTTCTATGAGCTATTCTCTCTTCAGTACGATCTTAGAGAAAGAGGAGGAAAGGAAGATGACATTCTAGAGAGAGAGATGAGACCTTCTGTCAGTAGGTAGGTTGCTAGATTACGAGGCATTCTTTCTTGATACTGATGCATTCTGTCTGTCTTAGCATGGATCTGATCTTCTTCATTGAGAGAGAGAAAGAAGGAGGAGAAAGATAGAGATGAGGGAGAGACGATAGATGCCATTGACCGACGACGGGATAAGAGCACCACCGCAAAAAATTGAAGAGGAAGAGCCAGAGTGGATGAGATGTACGAGAAGACTGGATAAGAGACTGTCGATTGTGTCATTTAAAGTGAAATGAATAGATTAGTGAGTTTGAATTCTTTACTATAAGTATTTAGACATTGTACATTATTATTGACATATTATATTCTTATCTTGCTTGGTAGTGATAAGTTCATATGATATATATTACTTATTTATATTATATCATAGTCTATTATTCCACTATAG
>JABUQX010137134.1:30000-33271 GCA_015478945.1 Trachelipus rathkii | reverse complement strand
GTTATACTTCGTTCAGTTCAAGTGGGTGTTTAACCGTTTTCGCATTTATCGTGAAACAACTTTTCGCGTTTTCGTGCGCCGCTTCAATGTATGCTAATATTTATATATATATATATATATATATATATATATATATATATATATATATATATATATATATATATATATATATATATATATATATATATATATATATATATATATATATATATATTTATATATATATATATTTATATATATAGTTTAGATTTGTGGTAATAGCATGTGTTTTGCCGAAGCTCCAATGGTTTTAGTGCTCTACATATAGTGTTTGTTTAGTTATTTTTCCCATTAAGTGTCTATGTACAGCTGGAGAAATTAGTTCCTGAACAGTTTTTTTTTAAAAATATTTTAATCATTTGAATTTATGTTGGCAACCATGATGCAAACTATTGTGTTGCCATGACAATAAAGAATAAAGCTTACCTAGCAACTCACGTTGTCATGGCAACACTATAGTTTGCATCATGGTTGCCAACATAATTTCATATGATTAAAATATTTTGAAAGCTGTTCAGGATGCTGTGCATTGAGTGCTTCCCTGTTTTAATTATTTTTAACTATTATGGTTTTAATATGTGAAGAATCAGATGTAACCTTATAAAGATAAGTTATTCGTTTTTAATTTTTGATTTTGGAGCTTTTTTAGTTATGTTAGATACTTATAGTTAGTTTTTAGGATTGTGCAGTTGAAAGCAATACGTAGTTTAGCTAGTACTAGGTTATGTTTTTTTTTATTTTTATTTTTTTCCTCGACTTCTTTTTAACTTAGTTTTTTGGCGTTTACGTATTTGAATATCCGTTATTATAATTTATACAGTTTTTAGCTTCCACTTTTTTAGTTGATCAATGGTATTTTTTTTTCTTTTTTTGTATTCAATTTTTTTGAGAGTGTGAGAGTGTGCGAGCGTTTTTGAACTTTCTGGATTATTCATATTTTAGATATTTACTGTAAATATAGGTTTTAGCGTATTTTTAAATTTCCAGGTTTTAAATTTAGGTTTTAGCTTACGAATAACTTTATCCTCGTTTCTCTTTTGGGTTTTGTCTGTTTGTTTCTGTCTGTTGCTCTTTTTTGTTGTTGTGACTGTGTGTGCGTGTATGATGGCGGATTTGCGCAGGCGCGGGCTTTCATTTGACTTTACCAACCTCCATGACCTTGAACGCTAACTTTGAATCTGTGGAGTCACCTTTCTAACTCTCAACCTAACTTCTGTCCGAGACTCAACTGTCCATGGATTCTTTCTCTAATAAACTTAATATCTTTAACTATAACTTTTTTTGGATCATGTCTTTTACCCCTGTCCATATCTATACCGCTATCAATTGCATGAATCCGAACACATTTGACAAAAATAAAATAAAACTGGGATCATGAAAATTTTCTACGAACAAAATTAATCGGCGAGGTATTTTTCAAATGAAAGAAAATAAATAGACAAATATTTATAAAGCAGAAAAAGGCAAACTTTCTTTATAAATGTTGAATTTTCAAATATTATTTAATTAATATTAACAAAAAAGTAAAAAGAAATTTTTATTTATTTTTTTGGGATTCCCACATAAGCTTATAAAAATAAGTAAGCTTAGACAATTTATTTCAGTTTAAATTTGATTTATTTACGTAATGTTTGTAGAGTGAATATAGACACCATCACACTTTTTTTTTAAAATTAAAGAATACCGTAGGGTGGGATACACGTTGCATCCCAATGCACGGCAGACCGCCCGCGGACTACCGCGGGCTTCCGGCAACACCGGTGCCTAAAATTAAAATTAATTCTTCTTTTTTCGTATAACAATGAAAGAACGCAACCTTAGCGTAGGTAAGCTTAAAATTTTCCCTTTATATGTGATTTTTACCTCATCGTCGTAAAAATTCCCTCACCTTAAAACTGTGTTCGTAGAAAATTTTCATGACCGTAAAACTGTATTGAGTCAAAATAAATCTGTATTGTAATAAAAGAGCTTTACACCTTTAAAAATATTAAATATATATATATATATATATATATATATATATATATATATATATATATATATATATATATATATATATATTTTTAATTATAATCTTAAATATATATATATATATATATATATATATATATATATATATATATATATATATATATATATATATATATATATATATATATATATATATATATATATATATATATATATATATATATATATATATATTATATATATATATATATATATATAGATAATAATATATATATATATATATATATATATATATATGTATATGTATATATATATAGAGCTTCCACCTTATAAAAATATATATATATATATATATATATATAAGTATTTCACGGATTTTACTCCGGAGAAAGAGATAACTACTCACCTACTAACTAAAAAAAACAAATCTATATAACTAAAGATAAAAATTAAACAGCTACCTCTCCTACTATTTCTAACATCCTTTTCCCTTTTAGTTTTTTCAAGCTTTCTAACAGAGATGCTTTTTTGCCTCCGCAAGAAAAACTTGACTGCAAAATAAGCAGAGGGCTGGTGTAAAGCAAGCGGAAGGCGGAAGACGGCTGTAGCAAATGATTTGGTGGTAAGTGTGGTTGGTTAGTCACTCGCAGCACATTCTCTCACACATTCAAAGGCCGCAATTATTCATTTTCATAGTTAGTAACTAAATGAAAAAAAATCATGGTTTATTGATGTATTTTTAACAAAAATCTTCAAGCAGCAGCAGCAGCAGCAGCAGCATCATCTTCAGGCACAAACAAAAAACATCAAGTAAAGAAAAGATGGAATCCTGAAAACAGTCTTCTCCTGTAGAGATGTTACCCTTCAACAGGTTGCTTTAGCAACTCATTTTAATATAAAATATACAGAACAAAACAAAATAAAATTCAAAATAAACTTTCAAAATATCTGCTTTTTATTCTGAATATTAAAATTATTTAATAAAGTAAAATATATATATATATATATATATATATATATATATATATATATATATATATATATATATATATTTATATATTTATTTATATATTTATATATAATAATATATATGTATTATATATATATATATATAATATATATATATATATATATATATATATATATATATATATATATATATATATATACTTTATATATATATATATATATATATATATATATATATATATATATATATATATATATGTAATATATATATATATATATATAATAATAATAT
>JABUQX010137134.1:25000-27500 GCA_015478945.1 Trachelipus rathkii | reverse complement strand
AATAAATTAAACATTCTTACTTTATAGATTTTGAAAAAAGACCAACTTAATCGTAGTAGAAAACATGTAATAATAATGGGAGTAGATAACGATAGGTAGAACAAATTGTTTAAATTTACTCTCCCGTGTTCGGTACATTGAACAGAACTCTTCTATAATAGTCGTTTATGTTCATCTTCCTCGGTTCTTTGATTTTAAGAACAACAATTTTCTGCTATCGTGTTTTGACCCAATTTTTCATTAATATCTTCTCTTCATTTCTTTTATATCTTGTTCAAACTTCCCACAATGCTCTTCTCTGCTTCTAGTTCCTCTAGGAAGTAATAGAGGTCAAAAAATAGGAAGTGTAATTTAACATTTACGCTATTGCAAAACGGGTACGCCACTTCCTTGAATATGGCTCTGCTCCAGTGAGAAGTGATATCAACTGTATTAAAAAAAAGTGGTAATTTCAAAAAATAAATAAATAAATAAATAACTACCTCTTCTATTATTTCTAACCTCCTTTTCTCTTTTAGTTCTTTTTTTTCAAGTTTTCTAGCAGAAATGCTTTTTGCTTCCCCAGGAAAAACTTGATGGCAAAATAAGTAGCTGGCTGGAGAAGCATGCTGCATTCGGAAGATAGCAGTAGCAAATGATTTGGTTGTAATGTAGTTGGTTAGTCACTCGCAGAATATTCTCTCACATATTCAATGGCCACAATTATTTCAAAATGAAAAAGAAAATACATGGTTTATTGGTGTATTTTTTATAAAATTATTCAAGCAGCAGCAGCATCATCTTCAGGCAAAAGCAAAATAAAAAGGTCAAGAAAATAAAAGATGGGATCCTGCATACTGTTTTCTCCTGGATATGTTACCCTTCAAGTGGTTTCTTTAGCAACTCATTTTAATATAAAATATACAGATCAAAACAAAACAAAATTTAAAATAAACTTTCAAAATATCAGTTTTTTATTCTGAATATTAAAATTATTAATAATGTATTTTAAAAAAAAAAATTTTTATATAAATATATATATATATATATATATATATATATATATATATATATATATATATATATATATATATATATATATATATATATATATATATATACTCTCATTAATCATACTAAAATTACAGTTGAGCTTTACGGTGTTTTTAACTTTAAAGTTGGAAGACCTGAAGAGTGAAGATCCTTTTTCCATTTCTACCACTTTTTCTTCTGTACATACGTCTGCTTCACACCTAAATATCAAAGCCTCTCTCTCTCTCTCTCTCTCTCTCTCTCTCTCTCTCTCTCTCTCTCTCTCTCTCTCTCTCTCTCTCTTTCTTTAACTCTTTTTCTTTTACTCCTCTCTCTCTCTCTCTCTCTCTCTGTCTCTCTCTCTGTCTCTCTCTCTCTTCTCTCTCTCTCTGTCTCTCTCTCTCTCTCTCTCTCTCTCTCTATCTCTAAAAGGTAATATTGATCCACCAAAATATTTTTAAAATGTTTCTGATATTGCAGAAAGATATCAACATAACGAAGGTTTAGTATGAAGTTACCCAATACCTATAATGCATAAGGCATTGCCTTCACATACTTACATGTACGTGCATTTATACTTTTCATGTGCGAGTATACACATCCTTACAAACATCCCATAATTTGGTGTACATACAAATAAATATAGATTCGTTATTTACATACTTATTATACGGTAAATAAATATATATACGTTTAGGTGTGTTTATGTCAATATAATTGAGCATAATATCATCATCTCAGACATTATTCATATATTATGTATATTTGCTAACATACATACATTATATCAATTCTTTACAATGATACGTTTCATTTGAAAACAAAGGTAGTTTTATCTATACTTTGTACAAAAGTTTTAAGTATTGACATTATATCAATAGTTTTTTTTCCCATTAAATCTTTTCTTTTCTTTTTTTTTTTTTGGTATTTTCTCCATGAGTTTTTTTTTTTTTTAAAATAAAATTTTAACTTAATTTTTTACTCAGATTTCATTTCAGTTCATTTTTTTTTTTTTTTTTTTATTTATATTTTTATATTTATTTATTTATTTTTTTTTTGTATGCTTTCTATGAATATTAAATAGTTTCAAATATTTTTTTGAAAAGATTTTAAGAAAAATAAACAATAATTATATATATATATATATATACAATATATATATATATATATATATATATATATATATATATATATATATATATATATATATATATATATATATATATATATATATATATATTAAAAATCGAAAATATTTTCAAGAAATGAATACATATTAAATATCCATTTACAATTATACAATTATATTTTGTTATTGCTTTTAAAATTGTATAGTAAATTGCTGATAATAAAAATATGAAATTATTTGAAAATAAAATAATTAAAAATGGAAGAAAATTTATTTGGGATCTAAATCACTATAAAATATACATTTTTATATGCTGCAATTCACATTAGAAGGAAAATAAATCTATCATTCTTATGTTAT
>JABUQX010137134.1:12500-15000 GCA_015478945.1 Trachelipus rathkii | reverse complement strand
TTTTAAATAAAGGTGCTGTATGCTCATAGAAGTTTTTAGTTGGGCTTAACAGTCGGATGAAGCGTTTTTGCATCAAAATAACCGAATTAATAGCTGATTTGCTAGCTATGCCATAGACTGGAAGACAATATAATAGATGTGGGTGTATATGTGCATAGTATATCTTCTTCAATATATATAAAGGAATGTATTTTTTCAATTTGACTAGTATATACATATATTTCGCTAGTTTGCTCACTAGCTGGTTGATATGTTCTTTGAATGTCATTTTTTCATCTAACGTTACCCCAAGTATTTTAGCATTTGTGACTCTTTTCAAGTCAACTCCTTTAATTTTTATGTTGAAATTATCAGCTATAGTTTTATTGCTTATTATGATGTATGACGTTTTTTGCAAGTTTAGTGAAAGTTTATTAGAATCTATCCATGTTGTGATCTTATTTAAGACGTCTGCTGCTTTTAGTGATAGTGTAGCCGGATTTTTATCCTTTATTAATATTGAAATATCATCAGCAAATGAAACCATGAAAGAGTCGTGTGAATTAAATATATCATTGGTATACAATGTAAATAATAATGGGCCAAGAATAGATCCTTGTGGAACACCGCAAGTTGTTTGTAGTGGTTCCGAGCATGTTTCACCTATTTTCACATACTGAGATCTTCCACTTAGGTATGTTTTAAACCATTGTAGTGTGTTTCCCTTTATTCCCATCTTATTCATTTTGCTAAGTAGTATATCATGATCTATTGTATCAAAAGCTTTTGTAAGATCCAATAATATAAGTGCAGTTGAATTTTTATGTTCTATATTTTCATATATTTTTTCAGTCAAACAAACAACTACTAATAATACTAATACTAATAATAATAATAATAATAATAATAATAATAATAATAATAATAATAATATAATAATAATAATAATAATAATAATAATAATAATAATAATAATAATTATAATTTATTACTATAATAATAATAATAATAATAATAATAATAATAATAATAATAATAATAATAATAATAATAATAATAATAATAATAATAATAATAATAATAATAATAATAATAATAATAATAATAATAATAATAATATAATATAATAATAATAATAATAATAATAATAATAATAATAATAATAATAATAATAATAATAGTAATAATAATAATAATAATAATAATAATAATAATAATAATATACTTATAATAATAATAATAGTAATAATAATAATAATAATAATAATAATAATAATAATAATAATACTAATAATAATAATAATAATATGTAACAATAATATTAATAGAATTTACTGATATATTCAAATCATTATTTCGTTTTAACTTATTTTTATCTATCATGTGTGTGTGTGTATTAATGTCATTATTATTAGTAGTAATGTAGTAGTAGTAAGTAGTAAAGTAGTAAGTAGAAAGTAGTGGTAGTAGTCTCTCTTTGTATTTATTTTATTAGCTACAGATGTTATTATGATTTTTTTAAGTGTGTGTGTGTGTGTGTGTGTGTGTGTGTGTGTGTGTGTGTGTGTGTGTGTGTGTGTGTGTGTGTGTGTGTGTGTGTGTGTGTGTGTGTATTATTATTATTGTGTATTATTATTATTATTTTCAATTATTATTATTATTATTATTATTATTATTATTGTGTCTGTGATTATAATATGTATGATCGTATAAAATGTATTGTTATTATTATTATTGTTATTATTATTATTATTATTATTATTATTGAAGCCCTTGTTTGTATACGGGTACATTGTTGTTAAATAGGAGCATATTACTGTACACATATATGCTCGTAACATTTCGTTACGGAGATTAAACTCACACCAGTAAACTGTATATGTTTCCCAAAGTCGATGCTGTTGACGGACGAAGATATCTTCAGTAGACGTGGCACTGATCACCAGAGGAACAGTCACTTGTGGGCTGCAGGAGAATCTCATGCAGTCAGGAGCACCAATACCAGCACGAATTTAAATGTAATTTGTGGCTGGAATTACTGGGCCACAATCTCCTTGGCCCCTATTTTCTACCTGGATGCCTGAATGAACAGAACTACCTTCAATTCCTCCGGAATAGGTTCAGAGTGCTCCTTGAGGATGTACCCGTGTTAAATCTACGTCACATGTGGTTTCAGTTGGATGGCTGCCCAGTTCACTTTGCCAGAGACACACGCACCTGGCTTAATACTAACTACCCTTTACGATGGATAGGCCGGAGAGGCACAGTTGCCTGGCCTCCACGTTTGCCGAACCTCACATCGTTGAACTTCTTTGCCTGCATGGATCGCAGTCAAAGGTGTCGTATACTCCACCACAGTCAATGACATTGGGAAACTGAAGAAAAGAATCAGGCAAGCGTGTACAGACATAACAGTAAATGGATGCCGGTCGGCGACAATATCAGTTTTACAGAGGTGCCGTGCATTCATCAGGGCTGGGGGAGCTGCCGCACTTTGAACACCTATTGTAACCTATATCTG
>JABUQX010137134.1:0-7500 GCA_015478945.1 Trachelipus rathkii | reverse complement strand
TGAAAAGTTACTTAAGGACCTGGGTCTCCCGCATAAGAGGGATGATAAAGTAAGCCTGACAGATCCTTTGGATGGCTGACCAGCGGAATGCATAGGAACTAACCTACCTACTTTATATACTATATATATATATAATTATGATAATAGATTAGTATATATATATCGTATAATATTATATATAAATATATATATATATATATACTAGTTAATATTATATATAGTTATATGTAATATATTATATATTATGATTATATATAAAATAGAGTATATAATATATATATATTAATAATATTATATATAATATAATAAATATATATATGATATAATATATTATTATAATGATATATATATATATATAATGATAATTATATATAATATAGTTAAATTTATTGATATATAATATATATTATATATACGGTATATATATATATATGTATATATATATATAAAAATATATTATATAATAGTAATAAAATATATTATATAATATAATAATTAATAAGAATTTTGAAGTTTCAAAGGTATAAAAAGTAAAAAAAAATAATTCACAAAGACCCACCCCTAGAAACAAGGAATTTTAAAAAGAACCTACACTATTATTATATTTCAGGGTCAAACTTTTTAAGTTTTAAAAATTTTATGCTATGAAAGGAAAGGAATATGTTAGGACTTTTTTTTTTTTTTTAAGTATTTTATCACTAAGGGTTTTAAAAATTTAGAGCCTTTTTACAAACTGGAACCTTCACCCAAATACCTAACATGTTTATATAAATAAGAATTTAACTAAACACAAAAACCAAACCAATAAAAATTAAAAAAATTTAAAACCTATATGGTATATGTAAATATTTATGTTGTGATATTTTACTTTTAAAGAAATACCATATAACTTATCCTAGAGTTTGAGATAATACAACTGCTACAATAGGAAAATCATGAGTTCAGACTAGGCTGATATTTTTAGGTTGACAGGGTTGGGTCAAGTAATGCTGGATCTATGTCAGAGACTGAACTTAACACAGTAATTACGCAGCTGTCCCCCTTGTCTTTGTAGGCATGTTGTTGATTCTGATTTAGAAACATAAGAATCGGAAACACTATGTGAAACTTCATTTGAATCATACAATTTGTGAATTCTCAGTTTAGTTCAACTTTTTTTTTTAACTTTCTCATTTAAACTGGATAAATACACAGATATGAACAGTATATTTATTTACATTTTTTGCTATTTATCATGTAAAGTAATTTGTAATAAAACCAATTATTTATTTACTTTAAAAAAAAAAAACTTTACAAAATTTGATTGTTTTTTTTGCATCACTATTAGTGAAATGACTAATAAAACATGCCAAAATGTTTCATTTTAAATTGATATTTCTGCAACATTCCTGTTTTATGATACAATTAACTATTTCTAAATAAATAAACTCGCAATTTTTTAAAGAAAGGAAGAATTAGGGTCTTAAGAGTTTTCAAATGAAAAAGCATCACCCTTCAAGGATATATCCCTGCATTTAACTTTAAGAATTAATCTATAGCATAAACTCTGATCTATAGTGATATTAAATGTTTTCCTTAAGTCAGAAAATACAAATATATTATAAATATGAATAAAGCAACTTATCAAATTAATTAATTAAAAGAAATATGTCTAAATCTACATACCCTAGAGAATAAAGGCACGGAACTAGAGCTATAAATTTTTTTCTGGACTATGTATATGTAGTCAAATTCATTTCAGTTAAATGGCTTTATAAAAAGTTGAATCATTGTACGGATCAGCAGATCTGGTATCAAAATCTTTTGACCAAGAATTTGTAAATAACCTTTATCTTAACCCTTTCAGTACGAGAGTAGGTTTTTCATTTGTTTTATAGTTTTTTTCTATTGTATTATATTTATTTTGAGTGTAGAAGATGGTTTATTATCTTTTTTCTCCGAATTTTTTTATTATTATGTTAATTTAGAAGACGCGTACATACACGAGTACGTCAGACTTTCATGTCACATTTAAAGCACTATTCTTTGACTACTTCTACTGTAAAAAACTTAGGAATAATTTCATTCTTCACATTAAAGTTATTAATAAAGGAAAATATAATTAACTTGTAAAACTCAAATTATACCTGTATATGTATAGACGACTATATTATGATATAATATAGATATAGTATATTATATATATAGTATATATATACTATAATAAATATATACTATCTATATATATATATATTAGTTATAAGTTCAGGTATATACATAATTAGCACCAACGTGTAGGTTAGGGCTGTGCCCTCTCACTTACGGAAGCCCTCCCGGGTGCGGTCTGTCTCGTGGCTAACATGCTCCTCTGATCCACCTGTTCAGAGTTCTCGTCCACTCTTCATGAGCTGCCACACCTCCATCTTTACCCATCTCTTCTTGGTCTTCTTCCCCGCCGGACGGATGCTATAGGTAAATTTGCCGCATACTCTCATCTTTGCATCCTTCTAACCTGTTCGACCATCTCAAACGTTTATTGGTTTCCTACCAGATCCAGAACGACTCCCCACTTCGCTCGCCCTAATTCTTCCACATTTCTCCGCCTCTCCCTCTCTCAACTTGCTGCTCGACTTATCAGTCTTAACACCTTCATCTCCGCGGTCTCCACCCTACTTCTTTCTGGTTTTGGTGTTCAGAGTCCACTCCTTCGCTACATAGCGTCGCTCTCGCATCGTGGTATAAATGAGACCTTCACCTTCTTCGGTCACATGCCTGTTCTTCAATATCGGGTGCAGCTTAGTCTTCTTTAAAATTTCTCGATCTTTCCCTCGATCTCCTGTGTCATCTTCCCCTTCGAATTCACGTCAGTGTCCAGGTAGGGATGTTGCGAATAGGAAAAGCCAAATACCGAAACGAGTATGCGGCTAAATATTCGGCCGAATGACCGATTGGCCGATAATCACTTCTCTATGCGGCCGAATGAGTTATTTCAAGAGCTTCGGTCGTCCATTTAGGGAGGAAATAAGAAAATCCACTGGTCAACAAAAAAAAAAAGGTGAAATTTTTTTCGTTGGATGGACTTTCTGTAGCAGTATATTCCCGGGGTGTGATTCATCCATAATATTTCTCGATTTGCTGATATTTTGCAATCATAGAGTCCCTATTTGTGCATTTCCAGGAATATCAATATTCATGTCGCACTACGTAGGCTGTATAGACGTTTACCTTCCGCATATATTCTACAGTGTCAGCAAGTTTACTGCGGTCGAGATTCGGGAAGCATGTGGTAACAGTTTACTGCGGTCTACATGTATGGATGCCCATGACCTGGATGATGTCCATCCATCTGAAATACACAGTCGGATCGTCCTCATTGTTTCACCGGGAGTGAAGAAGCGATCTTGTATGAGAGTTGTATTTGGCGAAGTTGCCTTGAGCTGTTGGCTTCGAGTTTTGCATGAAAAGACTACATGGGACCAGTGGCACAAGGAGTAACATTTCTAATCGTAACAGGAAGCCAGAGCTGCGGAGGCTCTTCTAGTCAGATGGTAACCTTGTGTATGTAGTGAAGTTGAGGGCTACTACTCGCATATGGGGATCCCAGCATACATGCAGGTGAGTGGCGAACGTTTATTGACACTTCCAAGACGCAGTTTAAAGTGGTATGTTGTTACCAGAGGGACGCAGCAGTATGCCTCGGTCCAGTAGGTACTCGGTCGGATAGAGAGAGGAATATGCAAAAATCACGACAGTTTGGAGGAGGCTACAATATCTTGTACATGGATGGTAAATATGCGTCGTACTCAAGTTTATTGTGAGAACATTGCTCGTCGAGCAACTAGGGCTGCGGGAGTCGTAAATAATTTTTCGAATCCGACTCCTTAAATATCCACTTCGCTTTCAACTTCCGACTCCACTTAAAACAAAATTTTGTTATCTTGGATCCAGTTCGCCCACAAACATAAATTCGACTGCGGTCTCCATCCAGAACAAAATCCGGCAAGCGTCCGGCCCAGCAGATCAAATCAAAATTTCGACTCGTTTACTCAGATTATTGCTTACAGAGTTACAGTAGTAAAACATTTTTTTGTCTCAACAATTTTTCGCTTGCTTTGAATAGGAAAACATACCACTCTCGAAATGAGTTCTAAATCTCCAGAATGCTATAGTTGGTGTGGATAAATACGTGAGAATCAAAGATTTCAGGACACAGAGCAATACAATAATGGTGTTCAGTTTCGGAAGCAAATGTATAAACCGTATATAACGACTATAATTTAGTTTAGTTTATTTATTTTAAAACAGCCATTATAAAATAACAGTTAATACTTTCAGTTTCTGGAATAATAATAAGCGAATAATAATGATATTTTATATAGTAATAATAAGTAATATATAATCATAATAATAATAGAATCAAAGGCATTATGTTATGATCTCTGTGCGAAATAAAAAAAGGATCGATGAATTTATGCATATAATAATTAATTTAGAACGGGTTTTATAATGTTAGGAGAGTATATCATATTTTAAATTTGGTAGGAATTGAGTTATTTAGGTGGTATATATATATATATATATATATAGAATAGTAGTATAGTATATTATATATATATAATAGTATATAGTATATATATATATATTTATTATATGTATATAATAGTATAATATATATATGTTGCTAAAATACATAAAAACTCAGAAATTCACCTTTGAGGCCTGTAATATATATGTGCAGAACGGTTACACACGAAATTGTTCAATATCTTAACAGCATTATCTAACCATATCTTAATAACTCTTTCCTAGTTAAATCAAATAATGAATCATATTCGTAATCACTTTAAAACTTGAAGCCACTTATATATTCGCCTCAACTTGATGTAGAATCTTTGTGTCATAAATTTATAGCGGGTTCTTGATCGATTGACATTAATTTATCGGTGTACACTAAATAAGCCTACCCCCCCCCCCAAAGTATATCGAACAGCATATGAGAACCTTTTGTTAATTGGTGTGACTGCAAACATCGTTAAATTTAAGAGAAACATACTATCTACAGGAAACTCGATGGGCAAGTGCCGATGGGCATCACCACTTGGACCTAACATAATTGCTGAACTTCTATATGTTCAATCTGGAAAAAGCAAGTATCCTTTCGGAAAGGAAGTTGACTAGACTTGTAACCCCGATTTTACATAAGGATATGTCGACGACACCCTCATTATTTTTAGGAACATATATATACATCAGTTCATCAATAAATTCAAGAGTTGTCTGCTTAAATTCACATTACGAAACTTAGGATTAAAATCTATCTTTTTTTAACATCAAAAGTCAATGTTATTCTGACAGCATCATTATCTCAGGCAAGCATTGGTTCAAAAACCCCTGGTAATGGTCTGTATATGAACTATGGATCCTATCACCGACTATTACAAGAATCTACGTAAAAATTATTAGTTTACAGGAGCAGTACAACCTAGTTTCAACGTTGGAAACTTTTTGATGCAATAAATTGCTGCATTAAGTAAAATTAATTAACTGTGATCATCTACAGTGTGGCATGAAGAATTAAGGTTAATAAAACCCTTACAAAATATATAATAGAGAAAGTAAAAAACTAAGAAAAAATTCGATAAATTCTTTTTTAAAACTTCCAATGCAAAGGACTTAATTGTCGAAAGTGCCTTGTTTAATATTCTTGAATTCTCACCTTCAAACTAAAGCCACCTCAAAATTAAAGTCAGGACTTATACATAAGGTCCAAACAATGGCATCTTCCTTTTAGCACAAGGAAGAATGCTTTGGCTACAAACCGATCACGTTGTGTACCCAATTATAACTTGCCCTGAGTTAGACTGTACGTCGACTATATTGGTTACACGAGAATAGATTGTCGGTCAGCATACTCAACCTCTACCAGTCCCGCTCAAAATCTTTGAACATTTTCAACACGGCGCATGGTCAATATCTTATTATAAATTGATTCTTATATTATAAAAAATATATATAGATCAGGGGTGAAGTCCAGAAACTTAAATTGCGAGCCTTACTACATCAAAGACACGCAACCAAGACCTAACATAAAATTTATGTATTATCAGTCAGACTCAGTGTCATTTGATTTACTTATTATATATCGAATTTAAATTAAATATGTTTACAAGAACTAATCCTCTGAAGATGTCTCCAAGTATGAGACGAAACGCGTCGGGAAATCTAGTTAGAAAATGTGTTCTTAGTGCATTCTCCTGGTATATTATTTTTCAGAAGATCTATTTTAAGGACATGATAAATTATGTAGAAAATAAATTATGTGAGAAGTTGGAGAATAAAAAATCAAGAAGCTTTTATATAAGTAATGAAAATAAGCTGAAGAGCAATAATAATATAATATGTATAATATGAATATAAGTTAATAAGTAATAAAATAAATAATAATTAATAATAATAATAAACGAAAATATAATAATAATATAATGAACTAATAGATAAGAATAAGTTAATTAGTGAATAATAGTAGAATAATAATGGAAATAAAAGTGAATGAAATAATAAATGAACTCTAAATTTTCGACTCGACTCCGACTCCACTTACACTCCGACTTCGACTCCGACCTCACTTACGCAGGAACGTTCGACTCCGACTCGACTCACGCTTGCACAGAGTTTTTAACTCCAACTCCGGAACTCTGGGAAATTGCAAGCGACTCCACGACTTCCACGACTCCGATCCGCAGCCCATGCGATCAGCAAGCATATTTCACCAAATATCCCATGCTTCCTGTGCTATTGGGACAGCGGGCGCAAAGGATTACTGACCAAGAAGAGAATAGCCACCGAGAGAGACAACCTTGACGCCAAGGGACCAGGAGACAGTGCGATTCGTGAAACCACTTGTACAGAGAGAAAACATAGTCTTACCTCCACTACACTAAAACTTGGTTTGATGAAACAATTGGTGGAAGCCCTGACCATGATGGTGAAGGGCTCCCGCTATATACTGCTCACGTTTCCGGGGGTCTGAGGACGAGAAGAAAAAAGCTTTTTGGGATAATTGATGGCCCACAAATACGGACAACCCTCCGTGATGCTGCCTTTGGGAAGAACAGCCTAATTTAGAGGCAAGCGATGGATTTGAATGTATATTCAAGGTCAAAAATTCCATGGGGAACAGGGCAAAAGCCAGATCCACTACACATTGTTACAGGAACTGCTAGACAAGTTTTCATTCTCTGGATGTAGAATGAAGTATAAAGTTGTGCACACTTTAATGATGCTCACCTTAAGAAATTTCCGGATACCTAGCGAGGTTAGTGATGGGTAGCAGGGTGAACGCTCTCCATCAAGATCTAGAAGTTCATGGAAGGACGTTACCAGGACAAGTGGGATTGATCAATATGATGGCCGACTAGTTGTTTGGACGGCTTGTGAGCGGAGTTCCAGACGCTAGCACAGTATATTGTCTAACGGAAGGGAAAAGTTGACTCACATCGTAGGTATGTTTCACACTTTACT
>JABUQX010137133.1:0-12500 GCA_015478945.1 Trachelipus rathkii | reverse complement strand
TTGCTTGACGTAGGCGCACATCAGTCTCGAGGCGGGCTGGACCGCGCGGGACGCACTCTGGGTGTGCTCACGGTTGGCTGCCTTTGCGGGTAGTGAGGTATGCTTAGAGCTAGCCTGTGATGGTTATGTTATGAACTTAGTGTAAACTATTTATAGTATTTTATCTATTATTTTAGATTCAGAATTTATAATTTAATCCTGCTTATTCTATATATATGATAGTTTTATATATATATATTTAATACATATTAGTAAATATAATATAAACTTTTATAATACAAATTCGATAGATATATACTTATGTGACCGCTATTAAGCTATAAACTGTATAAATGATTTATAATTGAGTTGGGTTAAAGATAACTAAATACAACATATCATGTACTTCATAATACAGTTTAATAGATATAACAATGTTATAATTTTTATACATAAAATGATTGATCATAATATAAATTATTATACTCGTAACATATAAGATAACGTAAGGTTGAATAATTAGAGATTAATAAGTGAATTTAACCTCAATAAATCACATATATCAAGAAATATAACGTTATTCTTACCTTTATTTACTTTCAAACTCCTCTTTCAAAATAATTTGTGTTCAGTTTTGTAATTATCTATATAAATAAGTAATAATATTAAATATACACTAATAAAGGTTAACCTCAGATTACTTTTATGATGTGATTAATATGAAATAAATTAAGCTACTACGTGATGTTATACTCATAAAATTAGCTTATTTCTACTAATTTGGCCTTAATATATATGGTCTCTAATACGTAGTTGTATATTGTAACCCATTTTCCAGAAAAAGGTCTCCTCTCTCTCACGTTTTATTAGATAATTTGACCCTGAATATAGTAGGCTTATCGCCTCGGTTCATAAAAAAGTAGATAATCGTATATAATCTTGAATCACCTCTATAATATAATTTAGTTATATTAATACCTTTTATTCAGTGAGTATGAAGGTTACCCATATATTATCGTATTCTAGTTAAAGGATAGTGTCACCCTGAGACAGTATTGTGTTAGTAAATTTCCTGTTATGTAGTAATTGTTCAATAGTTAATTAATGATAATAATAATAAATTAAATGAAAACGAATTATTTTATAAAAATTTATTTGTATAATTATAATATTTTATATAATATCTGAGTGAATGAATAAATATAATAAAATATGGTAATATTAAATATTTTGTGTACTTTTTATTATAATATAAAATAATTATTAAGTAATATTGATTTATTAAATTAATAATTCATTTGATTTTAATAGTTAAGTCAAGTATATACCGCGAACTAAGGATATTTTTACTTTCATTTGATAATTATAATGTGATAAATTAATATTCTCAGTGAGTGCTACAAATGTTCAAATTAGGTGAAGTACGTGTTGTCAATACCGCCTATCACGTACTAATATCCGGATTTTTAAGAGGTAGAGTTCACCAACTGCCCATCCTGCTCCGCCATAACATATCTGTTGGGAGTCGTAATGACGGTTGGACTTTGTTAAAGTGTCGGCTTGTGGAGGGGGCCTGGGCATCTTTTACTGGCAAGTAATTTTTTTCAACATGATTCTGATTTTGTTGCCATATATAAAGATTTTTTTCTGTTCTTTAATATTTAATTGTATGTTAATCAATTATTAAAATCTTTTATATATTACATGATAATTTCTCGAAAAATATGAATATCTCTTAATACCTACTTCTTCTTCTTCATGTTCATTTACCGATCTTGAGACATTATAGTTGGTATTAGAAGAGAATCGATAAGATTGTATATCTCTTTTCTTATTGTGTTCCTCTCTAAGATATCGCCTTTCTACTTGTGTTGGGTGTAATTAACTTTCTTATGTTAATTATTATATAAATATATATATATATCTATTAAAGTATATGATAAAATAAAGTCATCAACCTCTAGGTGTTTATATGAGAAAAATTTTTATATTAAAATACATTCTATTATGAAATTATATCCTATAACGAGCAAATATTCTCAATAAACTGTAAAGGCAGCTACTATAGAACCCTATTCTATTTCGTCAGGTATATGCTCACACTTATTGTTATGTCAAAACAAGAAATTAAAGAATTTAAGAAACCACTGAATTGTAAAACAACCATTATATAAATTATACAAATAGTTCTTCTTCTGTCATACAAGGAGCTATACTCCGTTCTTCTAATGTTTTTTAATTTAAATAATATCAAATTTATTTATTATACGGTTACATAAATATTCCTCTCTCGATTAGTTAACTAAATATTTCTATCTTTTATTCTTTATATATAAATTATATATTTGGGTATTTCTGTATACTATAGTAATAGTTAAAAATTGAGTCACTTGAATACGAATATAGCCATACTAACTATAGAAGAAAAATAATCATAGACAACCGCGCTCCTTACAAGTACGAATCTGACCTATATCTCATTGAGTAACCATAGTTTTTATTTGAGCCCATAATACTTTTTCAGCAACAGTTTTAATTTTTGGAATGGTTTACCTCAGGATGTGATTGCTAGTAGTTCACTTGCATGTTTTAAAAATAAATTCCTTGATCATTTTAATGATTTGATTGTTATATAGGTAATATACATTCTTGCTTACTTTCTTGATATTTTTGCTTCAATGAGGCATTGTTCTGGCGTAGTGGTAGTTCAGGGAAAAACATTCTTTATTGGGAGATGGTGGCTGTTGTTGAGTAATATAAACATTATAAATTTCATGTACTATGAACCGGAATCGTTGTAGGTTTAAAGGAGATTGCTTATATAAACTTATTGAAAGATGGTTACCTATACTAAAAAAATATTAAAATCAATAATTAAATTTATACACAAATATGAATTCCAAAAGATGTCTCTATTCACACCAATATGGTGTCCCTATTCACCCCATCAAGGAAAGTTTGAATGAGCTTCCTTTAAACTTTAATTTAACTTTTATTATTAGAATCAAATTATTATTTATTTGTGTGCTAATGACCTACTATAGAACCATGATTTTCAGGAAAAAAATTCCAAAAAGTGTATTTTGAAAAATGAGGAGAGAAGTTTAATGCAAGACGGGAACTTTTTTTTCAAGCCTCTCAATTTCTAGGAATTTATAGTATACGTAGTACACAGGGCCACGTATTTATATATTATAATTGTGTAAAACTTTTCTAAATAAATATAAAAGGTGTATTTTTGGGTTATATATATATTTTGACGATATATCGATAAACCTTGTAATATATTAGAAATATATTTATGTATGTTAATGATATATATATAATAGCGGCTATTTAGATATATTATTATTATTATATATATATATATACGGTAGATATATAGTTTTATTTAATGTGATTTATTCATTATATAGTATCACCCTTCAATTACCGTATTTTTGGGTTATATATATGATAAGTCTATAATATATGTATTCCTAAATTTTATATTCGTATGCTTTGTTTCTTTTGGATTATCTATTCTTTATTTTTGATATAATTGTTTTATATACACTATAACGTAATATATATAATAAATGATATATTAATTTTTCTAAAATCTATTTTATTAGCTAGGTTATATATATATAATATTTAAGATATATATATTATATAGGAGTAGTATATATGTATATTAGTTATATGAGGTATTATATTGATGTCTCATCATTTACTATAGTAGTAGTATATAGTTCAATCGAAATATAGTTATATATATATTATTATATAGTAGTATTAATATGATATATAATATTAGGTGCATATGACTAGATAATAGTATAACTTTTGAAAAAGGAAAAATGATATAGAATATATATTTTATACGTTTTATTATAATATAATATATTTAGTATTAACTGATTATTTATATATATATAGAGTAGTATATATATATATATATAATTTAGTAGACTATATTATATAGCTATTATCTACCTCCAAAAGTATATACATCTAACTATTATTCTACGTCCTATCTATTCCGCAATGTGACGATATTTTAACTTATGTGCAGAGTCTGAAAATAAATGGTAGTTTTAACCATATATTTGGCTTGTAGCTTAAGTTTTCGGGTAATAGAGCGGGCCCAAGTGAAGTTATAGGATATGTTTTGGACTGTGGGTGGTGTGAGACCTGTGGTGGTGACTGGAGCTGTTTGACTTGTTATTTCAACTTTTGAGTGTCTATGTTTGGACAAGAGGGGAAAAGGCATCTTTTTTAGATGATAAAAATATCGTTTGATTTCAAACTTCTAAACAAAAAGTAAATATTTATATAAAATAACTTATTTTTTAAAAAAAAATTCTGTAGGCCTATGTCAGCAATCCGGGTTTGAGTCAATCGCACGATTCTTTCTTCTCAATGGAGAAGGGTTAATAGGAGAGCTCAGAAGATCAGTGTCTGATGTAAGAGAGAGAGAGAGAGAGAGAGAATGGAGACGGAAGTGTAGGGGAAAAGGAAAAGGGTGAGAGAATGTAATCTGAAACTAGAGACGAGAGAGAAGAGAGGGAGAGGAAAAGGGGTTGTGTATGAAATTAGGTTTTTTTCAGATTAACGTCAATTCAAGTCAAATAACAAGTAATCTGGTCAATCGGAATAATTTTGTCTAATTCGTCAATCAGTTCATCTTCCATCGGGTCAGTAAATTTTCATATCGTACCATTCCTATATTACCTATATATATACTATATCTTATTTATTATCTATATCTATATATATAATACTACATAATATATATAATAAAGTAGTAACATATATATTTATATTATATATACTATATATTATATATATTCGTAGATATATATATCCTGTCATAATGTATATATATATAAAGATATATATTATTATTTTATAGATATATATATTATTATTCTTGATATAATAGGCCAGCCTCTAGAAGAGCCCAATCCATATGATCAAATACTACAACATGCTACTCGGGGATGAATACTTGCTGAATCCTGGCAAAATTTGACCGAGGGAATATGTGTATATATAAAAATAAAAACATAAAAAAAAAAATATCATATCTCGAAAACTACTCAAAAGCTACAGGGAAATGAGATACAAAATTTTGGTTTGGAAAATGTAAAAAAAGAAACAAATAAAAATATTAAAATAAAAATTCGTGGCTATTTTTTTTGGGGGTGCGTTTTTTGGAATGTAGGTGTTTTATTTTTAATAAAAAATAAATTATATTTGTTAAGGTATTACCGGCAATTTTAGGGGGTATCGAGCCGACGGGAACCAGGGGGACGTTACATACCCCGTAGGGAGGGGTGGAGGAACCCCCGCAACACCCAAATAACAAAGAGCGGGTGGGTTCCGGAGACCTCCCGGAGGGGGGGAATTAAGTAGTCCTACCCCGTAGTTCCCGTAAGGCCGAGAGACCCGACTCTCTGCATCGGTGCGGTTATACCCTTTGGGGTATTCTTTAGTTAAACAAAAAGCCAAATTTAATAAAGTCTATTTATATATTAAACGAGTTAACCAATAAAAGGTCCTCAAAAACGCATTCCTAAACCAAAAACTAAGACTAATTACATAAATTTTCTTTTTTGTTATTTTTATTTAATTTCGTATTTTATTTTTACAGGGGATTCAAACATGTATTCCTTTTCGCGATAGTAGTAATATGAGTTTTTGAGGATAGATTGTTTTTTTTTTTTTTTTTTTTTTTTTTTTTTTTTTTTTTTTTTTACATTTTCCGCACTAAAATTGGACCAGCATTTCCAGCAAGTATTCTTTTTTCCGGTAGCTGTATGTATAGTTCCCAAAAAGATATTGACATCTGAAGTCAATTTACCATATAGTATATATATATATATATTATATATATTATAGTATATTATATTATATATATATATTATTTATTATATATATATATATATTATGTATATATATTTATATATATTATTAATATAGCTATATATGATTCTCTTATATATATATATTATATATAAAAATTATTACTATTATTATTATTTATTATTTATTATTATTTATTAATTATGGATAATAAGTCATGGGATTTATTTATCATTATTTTATTTAATGTTTTATTTAATATTATTATTATTATTATTATTATTATTTTGATTATTATTATTAATTATTTTTATTATGATTATTATTATGTATTTTACTATTATTTTATTATGTTTATGTATTTATTATATATTATTAGTCATTAGTGTCAGTAGTAGTCAGTAGGTGGTAGTAGTGGAGTTGGATGTATAGTCAGTAGTGAGTTAAGTAGTTATTTCATTAGTACGTGACAAATGCAATCGAATTGCACGACAATAGTATCAGATATTATTCGAGTTATTATACGTGTGTGTAAAGCCGGAGTCATAAAAGGTCCTCGGTGATCGAGATGCCGGTCCTTGTTCCGATCAGTTATAAGCGTTTTCGTGCCCGACATGTGGGCGTTCAACAGATGGTCTGATATCATACTAAGACCAGTATCGAGTTGTGTGTGTGGGTGTGTGGAACCGGTGTGCTATTAAGGTAATGTAGAGATCTGTCTATGACGTAAAATGTAGAGTGTCATAGTAGAATGTGTGTATAAGTGTCCATAGGTGAATGTGTGTGTGTGTTATATAAGGGTAAGTGTTTGTATAAGTGGTTTAAATGTTAAGTGTTATGGGGTTAAATGTAGTTAGTAGTCGCACATGTGTTAAGATTGATCATAGTGATATGTGTGTATGGTAAGTGGTGTTGTTGCTGTGTTGTGTGTGTGTGGCTTGTATAAGTCTTTAAATTACGTGTCTAACTAATAGGCAAAAATAAATACACTAAGATTACCTTAATATAAAATAAAAATAAAATATTAACAGAATAATTAAAAGATAAATATAATAATAAATAGTTAAAATAAATAATAAATATAAGTATTAAAACAAAATTAAAAGTAATGTTATGAAATATATGAGTTAAACAGTAAACATATGGAGTTAAAGACAGTTAAAGCAGAGGTAAGTTAAGAGTCAAGTAAAACATGAGTTAAGCGAGTAACGCGAAAGTTAAAGCAGTTAGCAGTAAACAAAAGGGTACTAATCCCACTGACAAAAACAGTGATATTGTAGATTCTCATATAGAATATTCAGCTACTCATCCTATAAAAGCAGGAGATAAAAGCAGGAAAGTTTAAAGCGCAGGTTAAAGCAGAAATTAAAGCTATTTTAAAGCATTGTAACAAAAGCATACGTATGCCCTTAGGGTGTTAGCGTACACTCTATTAGATTTTACTTGATTTCTTTTTTTAAGGATATGTATTATTTTTGGTACTTAAGGGCATAGTTATGGACAAAGGGTACAACAGCACAATACATCAAACGCAGTATATATCAGGAAATAAGGATAGGAATAGCACTTCGGTGCTAGGTAACATCTATTGATTTATGATTTACTGCTTTAGGGAATATGTCAGGTTATAGGAATACGGGTGTGAGTTAAAGCAGGTAAATTGAGTTGTTAGAGTAAAAAGGGTTCATGAGTTAATAGCAGTAAAACTAGTAAAAAAGCCTACTAATCCCTTGTTGCTAGGTAACAACTCTATTGATTACTGATTTACTGTTTTAGTGTATTGAAGAAGTTCCTTTTTGCATAAATAATCTAATTACTTATCATTGTAGTTAAAATAACAATGACAGGAAAGAGGATATCGATAAAAATTTATACTTGTGTACAATCATTTACTTTAATTTAAAAATATTGGGTTATAATTTAAAAAGTATTAATATGATTAAAAAGTATTAAGTAATAAAATAATGTTATAAATATAGGATCGTTAATAATAGGCCTGTACCATGAGTTACAGGTTTTGAGGTTCGCGAAAAGTTTTTAATTAAAATGTTTTAAGTATTGAAATAAAATATAAAGTACTTTTAATTGTTATATTATATTTTTCATAATTTTGAGGGGAATATTGCGCCTGCGGCGCACGCGGCTGGGCGAGGAAGCGGAAATAGTTGCGGCCTGCGCGCGACTCGCGACGTGAGCATAGGAACGGTGTCGTGACTGGGTTCAGGTGAATCGCAGGGGTGCTCGCACCTGCGGGTCTCGATAGAGGCTTGGCATCCTTGCGCTGGTGGGCTCATTGCTGAGCCTGGTCGGTTTAGCTGTGAACTAGCTGGTTTGTAAGAGGGCACTTAAATTATAACTTCCTCTAGATTCATTTGATGTAGGGTAGAGCATGAGCCATCAAAGATGATGTTATCATCAAATAATGATATCATCCACTATAGATGGTATAAAGGCTGACGTATCAAGATGTCAGATGATGGAAGATGGCATCATGAATGGATAAATAAATGAGATGAATGCTTGAGACATTAAAAGTTGGATGGCATCAAGTTGAATGGCATCAAATAGTAGGGCATCTAAATAGAATATCAGAAGGGATGTGAGTTAAGTGTAAGTGTATTTACTGTCGTACCTCTCTAGTTATGTTGTAGGGTAGTGAGTTAAGTGGTTTAGGGTATTATGTAAGATGTCTATGGGAGTGTTTATAAGTGTTTTATAGTGCATATTTAGCTGTTTTTCGTTGTGACAGCACAAATGTAAATGTTAGTGTTTAGTGTGGGTGAATATATATAATATTATTATGATCATTTCATTATAATTTAATTATTATATTATTATAGTATATTTAATTAATAACTATAGGCTATAAAGTGATAGAAAAGTATAAGATATAATAGGAAAGCCATCTAAAGCAGCTTGATAAAAATTAACCATCGTACTGCTTTAACCTTAGGTGTACACCCAATTAGGGCTATTCGGGTCAGGTAGGGCTAGAAAAGGGCTTAATAATGTTGGCACTATGATTGTCCTATGTTTGGTCTATCCTTACTCTCTTGTATTTGTGGTCTTAATACTTGCATCTATTTTGTGCATCATTCCCTTGGCAACTTTTTTTCATATCTCTTGGCACTTTTGTGGATTCACTGGCCTCACGGCAGTCTTCTTTAATATATCACTCGATCCATAATAGAATCCATTGATATTTTTTACAGTGTTTGTATAATAAAGAGATACTCTATTTTCTCTAAGCTGCACATCTAGATTTATGGTTACTATTGGGGTGTTTCTAAGAAAATAATACAACCAATACAGTATATGGGCTAGGGTCAAGTGGCGAAATCATTGGTTCATAACAAGGGTTTATAACATCAAATAAGCTGGTCTTAAGTCCTAAAGAAGGAAAAAATGACCGTGGGTCAGAATTGACCCATGGCGACCAAGTCTATTTGAATAGATTGTTGTATGACGTAGATTGCTTAAGTGTAATTGTAAGTGTTATGTGTAAATGTAGTGGTATAGTGAATAGTGTCTTAGTGATGTAGGTGTTAAGTGTAGATGTGTGTGTGGGTGTGTGTGAAATAATTGTGTGTGTGTGTGTTGTGTGTTAAAGTTTTATTAAACAATTATTTTTGTGTGTGTGTGGTGTGAGTGTGTCACGTTAGGAAAGATCTCATACATTTGCGTTTCTTAATTTTTAAGGACTGAAATATGTGATGGGTGGGCATGAGTAAGGCCAATAAAATTGGCTGTCTTGAGGGGTGGGTCTCACCTTAAAATTTGACCCATTGGGTACTACTAATTGCAAGGTAAGTTCTGAAATTATCATTTGGTTTCAACAAACGTGGAAAGTTGACATCAAAAATAAAACGGGCTTTTAAGTCCTCTTTAATAAGGTCGGTAGCTATTATAAATTTTACCGATGGAGTATAAAAAATGGACCCCATATGGTAATGATTTTATATGGTAGCTATTAAAGGCAAGGCCCGATATTTGTCAGGGTCGAATACTAAAGGTAACATACATCACACAAGAATGTAAATCTGGTCGGCATAAGGCACCTTAGAGGGGTACGCCAAAGAGACAAACTGATTTATCACGTGTGTGCCAACAATTTTGACCCATATGGTATTCTGTCAAGACTTTTTAGGTTTTATAAAGCAAATAGGGATAAAGGACAAAAAAGGTTAATGACAAGATAATCAATAAATTAATGAGGCTGGGATAGCCACCCTAATATGAAAGATCAGAAAAATTACGTGGTGAAAATTGACCCATGGTCGAAATAATATGTGGGGGGTAAATTGGGTATGAGCAATAAGTACTGATCGGAGGCATTTCGCTCCCGTCTTGGGCGCAACCCTCTTGCGTCAAGGGTTGCCAATAAATCAGGGTTGCATTGCGAAATTGGAGTTGATTGCTCCAAAGAATGGAGGGATTGCCGATTAAATACCGTGGGCCAAAAAATGATATCCACTTGAAGACCAAAGGTCTGGCTTCAACGGAAAAAAGTCAAGGCCCTCTCAAAAAGGGTAAGGACCAAATTAACATTGCTCTCGAAAGGCTACAGGTAAAAATTCAGAAGACTCATAAAACTCAAAAAAATGTTCCGCTGTCAGAAAGTGACTCATAAAATAAGTCGTTACGCCGTCATTTTTCGATTACCAATTATTATATACGGCTCCTACTTTACTTAAATCGTTCTTGAGCCCCATGTACTGTGATTAGGTTAAATATAGTCTTGTATTATTATTAAAATAATCTTAATAATACATAACTTTTGGGGGACAATTTTTTTTTTTTTTATTCAGTGCTTGAAATAGAAAAAACCTCGGAAAATTGTGCTCCTGGGGATTCCACTATATTATAAGATTCAATCATTCTTATTTAGTTTTTACTGTTACATAAGGTTTAATTACAATATCCTTTTAGTGTTATAAATCGCAGTAAAAATATAAACAAATAGGCACAAATTGTAATTGACTCTTTTCTTCTCATAAAATGACATCCAATTTTACTTCCATTTGATGCCATGCTTGTTTTAACTCAAATGTTTATATTCTATTTTATGTAATATAAAATGATCTTCACATTATAAACGAATATTTATTGATTTTTTTATTATTTTATTCTAGAGTAATACTGGTTTTAGGTTAGGTTTTCTTTACCTTTTGTATGCTTCCTTTCATAGTATTATTACAAAACTATTAAGTAATTTAGACCATATTAGTGTTGGTTATCTATTTAAATTATTTGAATAATTTCAGATCTTATAGTTATTTAATAGTTTTTTTATACTTTATCCGGTTTTCTAATATAAGTATTTATTGGTATCTGAATCAGTATTGAAAAAATTGTAGGTATATAGAAATCTAACTATATATTTTTTCTAATTTATAAAAATAAAAACAATCATTATTTTGAGAGCGATTAATAAGAAGGTGGGTGGGGTGGGGTGAAAATTAGTTATTAAAACGAAAACAGTACTTAAGATACATCTACTTCAATAATGTATCAAACTTGAAAGTCCAGTCTAGAACAATATATATAATAATATATAAGTTATATTAGTAAATTATAGGAATTCGTTTATATTAGGTGTGGGTATATTATAATATAATGTGAAATAGGTGGTGTGGGTTAGATATATATGGGGTGTGTGTATATATATATATATTTTTAAAGAAATTTCAAAGCAGTGTAAAAAATTTCTCTTATCTATCTTTAATACTTCAATCAATCTTTATCTTATTATTTATATTAGTTTATTATAATCTGATAATTATGATTCTTAATAACTTATTATATATTAGTTATATAAACAGCCTTTAATTTATTAATTACGCACTATAAAAACATGCCAGCAAGTACAGTAATCGTTCATCTTTCTCGTTGTCATTTGTGTGTGTTTATTTAAGCGAGATGTATTATTATTTTATGTATTATTATGTGATTATTATTATTCATTTGATTATTATTATATTATTAGTTTATTATGTATTATTATTTTATTTCATTCATTATTTTATTATATATTATTATTCCCTCAGTTGGGATTATGATTATTATTATATTATTCATTTTATTGCATTATTATTATTATGTGATTAAGGTTTTAGTAAGTGTTTTTTAGTGTGAAATAGAAATCTCTTTTTTTAACCTTAATAAAATGTTGGAAATGGGAAGACCGAAAAAATGGCGATAACTGAAATTTGATTAGTTAATAAAATGGAGGAAAGTCTGATTCATGCCCGAATTCATTAGTGAAGTTGTCGCTACGTAAGGAAGGATTCGTAAAATTGTATTTATTAATGAGAAAAAATATTGTTTGCTTTTTATTGTATAAGCTACGCAATGCTAATTATATATTTATCTCTTTTTTTTACTATTATTATATATATTTTATTTTTTTTTTATTTTATAATATATATATATAATATTATAATTGATATTATATATATTTAGGTATATATATATTATATAATATTATATATAATCTTTTATTAGATATTATTTACTTCATTCAGTTGTCTTTCTGTTAGTAGCTTGGGGAATTTTTTAGAGCGATATTCAACATTTATATTTTATAGTACCTATATATACTGATTATATGGGCTACTGTATATTTTTAATATATATCTAGGGTTCTATGATCTATTAGGTAATAAAAAACC
>JABUQX010137132.1:0-12500 GCA_015478945.1 Trachelipus rathkii | reverse complement strand
AATCCCGCTCCCACCACAACACACACACACACACACACACACACACACACACCACACACACACACAACACACACACAACACACACACACACACAACACAGACACGTACAAAGAAATGATAAACAAAGTAAAAAAAAAATTCAATAAATATCCACAAGCTTTAAAAACCACAGTGATAAAATTTATGTTGTTTATAAAATGGAAACAAGACTAAATCAGTAAATATGGTAAAGTAAATAAAACCTTAAAAGTTAAAAATCACACACCAATGTGCAAGCTTACAAATTTACGAACGTAATTGAAACCTAAAAAAAAATTATCCTGAATTTCCAATAATAAAAAAACTAAAAGCTGCATTAATCGAATAAATTAAAATAGAAAACTTAAGACAAGTTTTAAGGTGATGCTTACTTAGCAAATAATTTTAGGGGATAAGAAGTACCAGTGAAATGTTTCCCTCTGAGTCTTCTTGAAGGCGTTTATTATATATATATATATATAATATATATATTAATATATATAATATATATATATTATATTATATATATATATCATATATATATATATATTATATATATTATATATATATATATATATATATATAGTATATATATATAATAATATATATATAAAATAAAAAAATCAATTAATTAGGTCTTTAAATTTTTATAGAGAAAAGAGGGAATAAAATTATATATTTCTAATTCTCTGTTTAATTTTAACTTTAATCGCCAGGCATGAGAGTGAACAAAGTCAGAGAAAACATCTTCAGTTTTTATGTCAATATTTCGATGTATGTATAGGAGGGCAAGTCCAGTAAGTCTTTCATCTCCAATTAGTATGTTCTCAAGTAGTTTTCAGGAAGTCAATAATGTTGAAAAACCTTTTCTAGTGAAGCAGAGACGCTTGCGTAAAATTGAATGTTTTTGCAAGATGCAAATATTTGTCAATTGTGACTTCGAACAAGAAACTAGTTTGTCTATTGCTGTTTCTGGACGATCTGTGCTGTGATGCCATTTTAACTTCCATAAATCCTATTCTGCTTTTACTAAATCCTCAATTGTTCTTTCGAGATTTTCTTTGTAATATGTTATATCTTTTATCTTCTCATCAGGAACATTACACCTGTTCGGTATGACAAATTGCAAGGAAGAAATAATTTCTTTATGACTTAAACCTCTCTCTAATGCTGATATAAATCATCCAAAAAATGGGTTATAAAAATGGATTGTGCGATAAATAAGTCTATGGGTCAGAAGTAGGAATGTTGGGTCTGTATTTTTGGAATTTGTTAATTCTTGGTTCAGCAATTTCAATACCCAGCTCAGATTCAGATGCGCTCATTCCTTCCTTCAAAAATATGCTTGAAATGAAGAATGTTGCATTTCTCTGATGGCTTCAAGTTTTAGTTTAATTAAATAACTTGCATTATTATGCACTCACCAATTCAATAACGTGTGTCTGCAATCGTTTTGAAAGATTGTATGTTAAGCTTAATAGTCTGTTTAAAACAAAAAAGGAAACCATAAAAGATGCACTATAAAAATTGTTTAGAATTAAGATAGCTGTTTTGACTGATCTTGACTGACTGATTACCTTCTTTTGTGGACAATTGAAAACAGCATTGGCGATATCTCCACAACTTTCATACGTGAAGATGGCATGGTCCCTCATGATATTGGGTTTATTAAATAAAGTTGGTTGTTTTCTAGGTGATTTTGAAACCAACCCCCAAGTTGTGCTTGAGTCAGTTAACGTTAAACGTACATAGGTCCTTGATCGTGGGCAGGATCCAAAATATCAGTTAATTTCCATTTTTGCTTTTGGCTATTTCTACCAAAGTGGTCAAAACCGGGATTTGGTACCACCACTTTGAAGTGTCGACGTTCTTCGGGTATTTTGCAGTTCCAGTTTCCAAACCATACAGGTTGCATGCCCAGAGGAAAAATGCACATGAGGTATGAAAATAAAATTTGCATATTCTGAAAAGTTCATATCCACCTTCTCAATAATACCATCAGCCAACTGTTGGTTAAAAACTTTGCCATGATCATCAAGCAAATTTTTATAATGCAAGTTACAGACAACTCTGTCAAGGACCTTACAGACAACCACATGATTTGAAGGAACCAGGTCAATGGTTTCCCTCCAAGGGAGTTTCACAAAATAGATTATCTTTAAAAACAATGTTTTTAAATAAACTAAATAAACGCATACATTCCTATTTACAGCAAATATACTATTTCCTTTTGCGGCAACCAGCCATACCCCCAACTACACTAATAAACATAAAAATGAAACGTAATAATAATTGTAATAAATAATAACGAAAATAGTAATAATAAAAATAACAATAATAAATAAATATACTCGTTATTTTTATAAATGTCCCGATTTTGTCCTCGACGGGAATTCACTCACTTTTAATTGTTATTTCAATAAATAAATCTCTGTAAAACAAATGCTTTTTGCTCCTAAATATATGGGCAATAATATTCACGAACACTTTTGTCAATGTTCAAACACTTTAGTAACAGTGAGCACTTTGGTATCATCATTTGGTATCACTTTGGTATCATCTGCAAACTTAGAAACCTTATATTTAAGTCCTTGGTGTAAATCATTTATATATATGAGGAACAATAGTTGTCCCAGCACTGAACCCTGTGGGACACCATTCTTCACTATTTCCCATGATGACATTGCCATTTAGTTGTAGACACTGTTTTCTATTTCACAAAAACTCTTTAATCCAACCATGTACCACTCCACATATACCTCATTGCAATAAATTCTTCATCAGCATATGTGGGGAACCTAATCAAAAGATTTGTTAAAGTCTAAATATATAACATCAAGATTTTAGCAAAGTTTTTGATAAGGTTCCCCACATAAGGCTGAGTAAGAAGTTATTGCAAGTCAATGTAGGGTTCATCCCTTGGCCCAGGTGGGCCACAACCACACCACCTCAAAAAAACTGCCGTTCACTACTATTATGAACCTTTCTTCTCGCTTCTACCAAACTCACATTTTCATTTTATCAATTCTTCTCACACCTAACACGTCCATAAGATTGTCTATCTGAACCCATTATACTTCAGATCTATACCTCTTATTCCAGACAATAGTCTCACTACTATACATTTACCCAGGTAACAACATACCCTCATGTAAAACCCTAGAGCACTCAAGACTTAGTCCCTTTACATCCACCAAGGATTTAATTGCACCAGCCACCTTCCTGCCATTCACAACTTTCCTACTTCACTCTACATCATCAGTTCCCTTTTCATCCAACATAGGACTGTTCTCACTCACAACATAACCTTACTCTTATGTAAGTTTACTTTCAAACCCCTCCTTTTACACACCCTGCTAAATTCCCTACCAATCCACTCAAACTCTCTTCAGATTCACCATACAAAACCAAATCATCCGCATATAATAGGTAGGGTACCCTCCACTCTCTTCCATTCTCCATCATTCTAACACCATCCTCTGCCACCCCCACCTCGAATTCTTTCATAACTCCATCCATAAACAAATTGAATAACCAAGGAGACATTACACATACCTGCCTCACTCCACTATTAATTTTAAACCAATCGCTTTCGACTCCATTTATTCTTACACACGCTTCACTATCATTATACATACTTTTGATTCCATTTAGAAGCCTACCCCCAACACCATATTTCACTAACACCTGCCATAGAGCTTCTCTATTAATCCTATCACACGCCTGTTGCAAATCCATAAAACTTAGCTAAATACAATTTATTCTTCTCTCATTTTCTCAAACATTTGTTTTAATGTAAAGATTTGACCACCACATCCTCTACCACTTCTAAATGCACCTTGCTCTTCACCAATCAGTCCTTCAGTCGCTCGACGCACTCTTTCGACCAAAATACCAGCATATACACGCTCGACGCACTCTTTTGACCAAAATACCAGCATATATCTTTGCTACAATACTCAATAAGCTATTTCCCCTATAATTCCTACAGTTACCTTTATCCCCCTTACCCTTATATAAGGTTACCAAAACTGTTCTCCTCCAATCCCTCGGAACTAAACCCTGCGTAAACGCTTTGTTACACAACTTCTAAATCCAATCAATCACCATCTCGGTTCCGTTCTTTATTTTCATCTATACCTGAAGATTTACCATGCTTCAACTTTCTCACTCTACCATTACCTCCTCCTTACTAATGACCTCATCCCCAAAATGCCTATTCCTTCTTGCACCATATAGCCCACACACATTCACTATCACCCCTTATTACTGCTAATGTTATGCAGATTTTCGAAGTTTTCCCTCCACACTTCCCTCACATCCATTTCATCAGTTGCGAAAGCACCATCACTATTCATTATCCTAAGCATATTCCCCTTATTATAATTCTTAACCTTATATATATATATATATATAATATATATATATATATATATATATAGTATATATATATTATAATAATATATATTATATATATATAAATAAATAATAATTAATAATAATAATAATAATAATAATAATAATAATAATAATAATAATAATAATAATAATAATAATAAAAGTATATATGCTCTCTAAAATGCCCAAATTGGACAAATACACAGATAAATGCTCAGGACATTTGCCCAATTCTTAAGTGCCCGTGCATTTACCCCGCACTATTTGTGTTTATTCAAAAAATATTCCATTTCTATTTTCCAGTAAGTATTAACAAAGTTTAGCTTTCTCACCTTTCTCACCAATCTCCTGTAGATGCATGCATCTGTCAGTTGTCCCTGCACGAAACTTCTCCAACATCCTTTGTCCATCCACATCTTAGATGCCTCCACATCCTGGACGCTCCTTCCTCTCTTCACCATTGCCACGCTCCAACTGACTCTAGGTCTTCCCACATTTCTTCCCTCAGGCATCCATTCCAGATATCTTCTGAGCACTCGTTGCTCTTCCATCCTCTTAACATGTCCGTACAACCGCAGCTGTCCCCTCTCCACAAGCTCCACCACGCTTCTCACATCTAAATCCGCCCTAACCTCAACATTTCTCCTCCTGTCTCTTCTTGTCACTCCTCTGATCAGTCGCAACACCTAAAACTTGCTCTTTGCTTTCGTATTAAGCGCCCATGCTTCATGTCCGTACATCAGTATTGGTCTCAGTATACTTGGGTACATCACCATCCTGACCCGTCTCGAAATTGCTCTTTCCTTCAACAATGGGAACAACATTGCTGTTGTTTCATTAAATTTCCCAATTCTCTTATTTAATCCCAACATTGTGTCGTTTTCCTCGCCATAGTGCACCCCGAAATATTTAAACTGGTCCGTTTGTCTCTGCCTTTCTCCACTCAAACTTACCTACAGGACATCTCCACCACCTCCGATCAACAACACCTCTGTCTTCCCTCGGTTTATCCTCATACCCTTCTCCTCCAATTCCTCGTCCCAAACCTCCAGAAAATTCTGCAGTCCCTCTTGATTTTGTGCGAACACCACCAAGTCATCTGCGTATCCAAACATCTCATCCTCCACTCTATTTCGGACCAATCTTCCACAACTGTCTATATATATATATATTATATATATATATATATATATATATGATATATAATATATAATATATATATATATATCATATATATATATATATATATATAATATATATATATATATATACTATATATATATAATGAAGAGTATTGGAGACAGCACGCTCCCTGCTTCATCCCAGTTGTGACGTTAAACCATTCTCCCTCACCGAACATAGTCTTTACTCTGCACTTAATGTCTACATAAGTGCTTTTTATTGCTTTTATAAATTTCCCGGGTATTCCATATTCTATTCTTCTCAGCTCCCTCCACAAAAAATCCCCTTGGCACTCTATCAAAAGCCTTTTCTAAATCTACGAAAGCTGTATATGTTTTCCTATTAAATTCCCAGTTTAGCTACTAGCTTTTATGTTTTAACATGATTACAATTTACAAGAAGATCTTTAACTAGCTACAATATAAAGAATGGAAAAATAATGAAAGAAGAGACCTCAATTAATCAGCTGAAAAGACAAAATAAAAAAAATCGCTATTATTCAAACATGACATAATAATAATATACTCCTTTAAGATAAAGATAGATAGATAGATATTCAATACTCAAATTCAAAAATTCTCAAATTGTGATGCAAAAACATTAGGCTTTCACTAGTATCTGGTGAGAGCCTGTTCCTTTTTGGGGTGTTTACATTCCCACCTACACTAAAAATGCGCTCGTTCTTGACTGCATGAGGAGTGGGCTGATAAAATATTTTGCCTTGCAAGCACTGATAAGGAAAAGAAAAACCTTGTCCATTTTCATGCCACCACATGAAAGGATTCTCTTCTGTAGGCAGCATCTCCATGTTTTCGTAGAGCCTCATCTCCTCTTTCACAGATTTGAATTACCTTTGCTCCTTGATGACTGTCTCTTCAGTTTTTTCGATGAGATTCCTTGGTGTGATTCATTTGAAGGTGAATGAGATGTCAATATCCAAATTCTCTTCATTTTCAGTAGGTTTATTTGCTGAAAAGCCACCATCGTCATTATCAGTGCTGTTGCCAAGGGTTGCCGATAAGGCGGCTTCCACTTCTGTGAATCTTTTTTTTTGTCACGCGAGCAAGCTCCTCGGTTATGCCATTTAAATGCATTCTAGAAATGGTTCAACGTCGGAGATGCCATTCTTGTGGGGTTTCAGCTAGCTTAAGGGATTCCTTATTAGAACCTTTTATATATGGAAACTAGATTTATTATTGAACCTAAAAGTTTCTCATAATTATTCACCCAAAAAGTAAGAAGTATCGGCCATATTAACCAATACCGATACCACAAAAAATGGCCGATACCGATACTATCGGTACATCTCTAATATATAAGATTATATATATATATATATATAATATATAAAAAAAGATATATATAAAGATATAGATATATATATATATATATATATATATATATATATATATATATATATATATATATATATATATATATAAAACTATATTTTAATTTTTTTTCCTCTATGTAGGGTAAACAGGGAAATCGAAACTTTAAGGCCGGCTATCCCAAACCAGCGCCACCAACGTCGATGTTCGAGTTATATATATATATATATATATATATAATATATATATATATATATATATATATATTAATATAATATATATATATATAAATATATATATATATATATATATATATATATATATATATATGAGATGCAAAACTGTTGGTATTGGTAATGAGTGCAGGTCAAATTTTCCTGTGATACCGATACTACTACTAACAAAATTTCCAATATAGATACTTCAAAAAACAGCCGATACCAACGAAACTGATACCATGGTATTGGTGCATCAATTGATTTACTTGTAAATATAATTTTATATTAGATTCAAACCTGCAATGAATAAATTTAAACTTCCTCTTACCTTGTGGCTTGTTTTGATTTGTATCCTTCAAAATAATATCTTGAATTTGAGAAATCCTCCTTTTGCATTTTTTTTACAATTTTAATTTTTCTTGTTTCTTTACTGCTAGCATCACTACTCTGAATCTATTAAAACAAAAACAAACATATTAATACTCTTCTCGTATAAATAAATCTTATAATGGCTATTTAAAATAAATCTAATTAATGATTCTGAATTATCGCACTAACAATTAATAATCGTAATTCATTTTTTCTCTTTATTCGACTTCCTCATGTCCCTTTCGTGGGTAAGGTGGTCATGAATACCAGAAAACAAAAGCTAGTAGAACATGATGTTGAACTGAAAGAAAAAAAACACCCATTCACACTGTGTAACCAACAATATTTGTCTTCAAATTTGATAACAGGGTTATGGACCCACACTGTGGTAGATTGTCATGTGTAGGATTTATTTCCTGGGCTGTGCGCGCAACCACGTACTCTCGCCAACACAAATTACAGAAAATACTTCCAAAAAACATCAGAACAACATTCTCATTAAATACTTTTAAAAAAGTTTTCATACTAAATGGAAGAGCCTATAGTGTTACTTGTTAAGATCACAATATGTATCATATAGGAGAAACCAAGGAAATATCAGCATTCTTATGATCTTGAATGGGATCAGCTAACTCTGCTACAATTAGTAGGAAGTTGCAGGCTTTAGATCTAAAATGAGATTTAGCTGTTTCCTTCCTGAGCTCAGTGAAGTTACGTAGGACTTATTAAAATTTCATTAGTTTCTAAATATTGTAAAAATTTATGATCTAAAAATACCATTCAATTTATTAAATTTTATATAAAATCCCCCTATTTTTATTATCCCTGCTTTTTTGTTTCGATAGTAACATTTACCCATTAAGATTATTCGGTAGAACTTCAGGTACACATTTTCAGGTAAATATTTTCTCTAATACCAAACGCAGGGCACCATTACATTTTATTAATTCTATATTTTACTTTATTTCCGGTTTGGTTGCCAAATCAGTATCGAGTCAACTTCCCATAAAAAAAACCTATATCAACATTTCCACATTCCATCCACACTACACAGATGATTTATAGGATTTCTCATGGAAGAACCCGGGATCTGGAGAAAAGCCAGCTCCTCTGCGTTAAAGGAACTACAACCCAGGTTGATCTCTAATAATCTCTTTCCCCCTATAGTTAAAGTTCGTGAGAGGAGAAATCACGATCGCGTTTCTTTACATTATATATATATATATATATATATATATATATATATATATATATATATATATATATATATATATATATATATATATATATATATATATATTATATATATATTTATATATAATATATATAATATATATAAAATATTTTTATATTTATATATTATATTATATATATATATATATTATATATAATGAATTAAATGATCATTTAACCAAAAAAATTAGACGAGCAAACAAATAGCTTAACATTTTGCGTAGGATCCCACAAACCTAAGTTTAAGATATCTGAAGGCACAAGAACTTTGAGAAATAAATGTAAGGGCGTGCCTAAAAATGGAAACTTTCAAAGATATAATAAAATATATGTATAATGAAAGTTATAAACAAACAAATGCAGATTTTTGATACAAAATTAAATTTACTTTATTTCCTAATATATCTGTAATGATGCCAATATCTGCAGATTTTAAAAATATACAATTATCACGTCCCTTTTTATCAGATTTTTTTAAAATTGTAGAGCCAATTTTTTTTTTTTCACAATTTACAATGGCAATGTCAGATTCACATTGGTACTACTCTTGCATTTTCAATTGACACATGTCGGATAATTTGCTCTAACACAGTTTTTTTTGCAGTAAGTTTTCCTTTAATACAGAAGCCAAGGTAGTTCTCAAAAGGAAAACAAGATATATTAATTATCAATGTTATCATATTTTAGATAATATTCAGGTAAATGAATAACAGTGGACATTGCAAGATAAAAAAAGAGACTTGCCATAAATCTTTTGGGCTTTATTAACAAAACTAACAAAAGTTACTTAGCACATATGTTAGAAATTTGATTTTCAGTAAGAAGAATCCTCATAGCCATGTTAAAATTTAAGAAGCTCAGATATTGTTTCTTGGGTAGAATATTTTTCAAGAATTACAATTCCAATGTATAACATAAATAATCTATACTCTGTTGCTTTTAAAAGGAAAATGACTTTTGTCCACCTGAAAGGTTACGTGAAAATCTGATGGAATAAAGGGAGAGAAAATTTTTATTTGGAAATCTAATGTTGTTTCCATTCATTATTTAAATGGCGTTTCCTTTCATTTTTTTGGCTCCTGTCCAGAACTGTAGTAGTCTCTTCATTATTCGTAAACAAGCCAAATGCATATAATTCAAGGCAAATTTGGAAATAAATCCAATATTCAAATCTTTTAAAACAAGGAGTCTCCATTATGATGTTCCGCATAGTGTTTTTGTAAAAAAAATTTCATCACTTCTCGGCATTGCATTTGTTTCTAACATTGGAGCATGTCCTCCTGAATAGTCACCCTTCTGAACACGTCTTTCACAAAAGAAGTAGCCATTGTGATTAACTATGCTTTTGAGATAAGAACGCATTGGTGCATCACATATAAAACAATTAATTTGAACTCTTACTATATAATTCGGTAAGATATCTACCCCTTTCATAATTAAATTGGCCATGTCATCGACAAACTGTCTTAACCCATTACCAGCGGTGGAACTATATATAGGCTTTTTTTTCGTCAAGGAATTTAGCGGCGGAACTATATTTAGTTTTAGAATTTTTTTTTCGAATACAATCAAGCGGTCGTAACTAAATTTAGGCTTTGTTATTTTTATACTGTTTTAACGCAATTTTGAACATTTATACATTTAATTTTTTTTTTTTATCAGTTATATTCAAGGTCGTCTGTGGGGCGCATGTGCTAATGTGAACGTGCATTGCCTTTTATTACATATAGGAGTGTTACTGCTAATTATTTTCATATTATCCGTGCATTTAGTGCATTTTGAATAGTGATATCTCACATATTATTTATATTGAAAGTGAATTTATTCCCTATAATGACCAAATAATTCAATTAGCCAGGCATGGAGATTTAGAAATACAATGGCCAAAATATATGCTTTACGTAAAAAAATGAAATAGAAAGATTATTGAATGACCTAGAAGATACTGATTTAACTGATGAGTTTGTAGACGATTTAGAATCGAAAGAGGAAGTTTGTGATCACACATCCATTGATAGTGATGAGGGGTACACTGTAGAAGATGAAGATACTGATCATCTTACATCTGAAGATCAGGTTGTAGATGAAGATGATACAGTTCAAGACCATTCTTCATGGAGTGATCGGCCAAAAATGATGGAAGTGAATTTTTATTTATTGCTAATTGTGGTGTAACTCAAAATCTGCAGAACAACACCAACATTCTTGAAATATTTTGGAACCTTTCATTGGAGGTGAAATAATTGAGCTCATTCTTGATGAAACAAACATATATGCCTCTACTTACATTCAAGAGAAACGTAGAAGGAATAAAATGAGAAAGTATAGCAGAGATCTTATATATATATGATTATATATATTATTATATATATATATATATAATATTATATATATATATAAATTATATATTATAATATATATAATAATAATATCTATATATGATCTAAACTATTTTGAATTTTAGCGGCAGCACCTAAAAAAAGCCTCTGCAAAAAAATTATTATTTTGCGGTGCGACTCACTCTATAAAGCACCATGAAGGAGTAAATGCATTTAGCAATACAATGCAATGCATTCCTAAAATTTCACAATCATACACAAATAAACTACAAAAAACTAAAATACAATAGCACTGCGATGCCATTTAAAATACAATCGTACACAAATAACTAAGAGAATAGAGTGAATCTTCTGTGTAGCTTTACAACACGTCCAAACTAAATCTCCAGACAGAAAGTTCTTTGGACATCGTAAACTCACCACAGCACAGTACCACTCTTCGACCTGGTGGAACTCTCCCTCCTGACATATAAAGTGTCTGAGGAGTAACACATGAGGTTATTTTGAATTTGATCGGAAGAGCTGTTTTATCAAAGTAAAGAACTCGATTTGTTCCTAAAAAAAAAAAAAAATTGTTCCATATTTTAAGACTTAATATGAATTGATGAGACTTTCTTACCTCTAAAAGGTGAAGATATTGACATGGCGGTTGACAGGTTGTGAAGAGACAGATATTTTACAAGTAAAGTGTAGAGGAGGAGATTTTGAAAAAAAACATTGAACAATCTTTTATAAATTTTTATGATGGACGGTGAACGTCTATAAGAATAAATATATAGAAAGGGAAGTCTTGAAATTAAAGTTTTATGTCAAACAGTATCTTTTCCTTAATAAGTCTCAATGAAACGAAGGAATGTTTATCCTCCACATATATTAGACATTTCGGTGCCAGAACTCTGCTCCATTCCTCCAGACGAGTTCACCATTACTCACGTAAGAGGCTAAGTCTATTGGTGCTCCTAATCTGCCTCCGCATACTCACTCACACTCCTGAAAAATATCTCCCTAAACAAAAGCACAAGATTACTCGTAAAAAAATATAAAACATAGCTGATTACTACCTCATGTTGCAGATGTGTCTCTAATGAGTTACAATGCAACTAGAAGAGACTCGCCATATAAGTTATTCTGTGAGAAAAAAGCATTGACATCGATTTCCCCAAGCAACCAATTTGGGAGATGATAAGAACAAGCCCACCAACAATCCTCTAATCGCTTCAGGATTATTCCTAGTTCTTCTGGAATCCTCTATAACAGATTCCTTACAGATATCTTATCTCCTTGCACTCCTTCTACAAAGGATTATATTCCCTTAGAGGATCAAATTGAATTATAGTTCCTAAATAGAGCTTGATTGTGACGATCCACTCGTGCTTTCTAAATCGCTTTTCTCTGCTCTTCCGAGGAAATGG
>JABUQX010137131.1:7500-30398 GCA_015478945.1 Trachelipus rathkii | reverse complement strand
AACATAACATATGAGTGTAGATGGAGCCCTTAAAGAGGGGAAGATTAAACACAGCAGGAAAAACATATAATGGTAGGGAATTCCACAACAAAGAGGTAGCTGGAAAGGAGGTACCACAACAAGCGAGTATGGAATTTTCAATGCTGAAACAATATTTATGAGCAAGCAAAGAACCATTTGTGATATGAAGGCATCTCAGTGGTGGTGGTGGTAAGAGAGTGGACAACTCCCTCAAGCAACTGCTATTGTTATACCTATAGTAAAGAGATGGTGTGCCAGTTTCACGCTGCAGACATAGAGGGTCAAGGGAGTAAGAAAGAAGGGGGCAGTTTATTAGTCCTATATATAGGTTTAGACTCAACCATATCGAAAAGAAGGGTGGAACTGAAGCCCCCCACCCCCACCCCCGAAAAATATGAGAAAAGTACTCCATACAAGGACGAATAAGGCCCTTAAATAACTGAAGTAACTGTTTAGAAGAGATAAAATCCCGCAACCTGAACAGAACACCCAGTTTCTTTGAGGCTGCCTTGGCAACCGTTGCGATGTGAGGTTTCCAAGATAATTTGATGTTATCAATTCTTCTCACACTTAACAAGCCCTTGAGATATTATCCATCTGAACACACTGCACCATAGATCTATACCTCTTATACCACACCATATCATCACCATAAACCTTTTGCAAAGCCTCAATGATTTGCAAAGTTGTCCACTCAAACTTAAAAAGGAATTTTATGATGAACCTCACCTCAAAACTTATGTTTTTCATGGGTAAAAAAAATTATGTTTTTTCAAAGGCACCTGCAGTACCGTACATTACGACTAGGGTTGGGAAAAAAACCGTTTTTTTCAAATTGTGTTTTTTTCAGGAAAAAACATGTTTTTTTCATGTTTTTTTCAGTTTTTTTTGTTTTTTTCATTAAATGTATTTTTAAAAATATAAAGAGGCTAATATGATATTTCACTTGAGTATTTTCATTTTTCAAATATAAGGATACTTGAAATTAAACAAATATTCCATTATGATTTATAAAATAGCAGAACTACCTTTCTCTTATATTTTATCAATCGTTTTCGTTACAATTTAAAGTAGGTTGTAGCCTGCAGACTGCTGTTTGTAGGCTTCTACTTACTAATTTAACTATGCATTTTACATTTGTATCATATAATCATATTTATAATTTACTTTTAAATATTAATGTATATTATATTTATATAGAATGAGTCTGAAATATTGAAATTAAAATTGAACTTAAGGGTGCAAATGAAAAATAAAATATTGAAATTAAAATTTTAATCCAAGTATTGTAAATGAAGGAGATGAAGTGAAGATAAAATTAAATATTTGGCTTTTGGCTATCAACTTTTGATTCACTAACCACTAGTCCCCACTCCCAGACCCCAGTCACTAACTGAGTACTGACTACTGTGCTGTGACACTGTCAAGCTCATTATCACTGGGCTCATCTGTGTGATCACTTTTAATTTTGATATGACTGATTAAGTCTGACATCCAGGAGTCGTATAAGTATCGTGTGAGAATGAGTGGTGAAGGAGCAAGGGGCAGTAAGAGGACCTTTAGCTTTAGCTGCCTTAGCATAATGCATCTCTCTCCAGTTGGAATTTTCAAGAATTTCCTGTTCTAGATTATGAGCAATAAATACTAGTTTTGCAACGTCTACACAAAACAAAAGTTATATTTCATGCGAGGCCTTTTCTACTTTATTTTCCTTAAAAGTGGATTTAAACACTTTTTGCATGTGGATTTCTAAATTCTGATTAAATAATTATGATAAAAATGTTATGAAAGCCTTGAAAATAATTTATATTAATAAGCCACAAACAAAATATTATGAATATCAAAATTCAGAATATAAAATAAAAATATGGAAAACCCATAAAAATTTTGAACACACAAAGGGGCTTCCACCTTGTAGGAAATTGGAACCAAACAATGTCCAAATTAGAGCATATTTGCTAAAATTTATAATATAATTGTTCAAACATGTAAATTCCACAACTTAATTGAAAAAAATGAAAAAAACAAATTTTTACTTGTTTTTTTCAGGCTGTGTTTTTTCATGAAAAAAAACAACGTTTTTTTCGGAAAAAAACGAGCCTGTTTTTTTTCCTTTCCCAACCCTAATTATGACCAATGAATGAATGAAATAACCAGTTGGATATCATCATTATAGACTGGAGAAATGATCAATCATATTTTATTGTAAAAAAATCTAATCCAGGCTCGACATTTATCTGCCCAAATTACAATAGACCTTTCACTTGAGGCAAACCTAAATACTTTGTAACAAATGCAGACTCAAGTTTCAAACAGGATGTACTAATCTACAAACCTTTGATCAATATTCCCCAACATGATCCAGTTAATCATGCGGAGACTTACACACAGAAATTGAAATCCCCCACCTACATAACTCAACCAACATATTTCAATTAAATATAAACAGTATCAAGAATAAACAAAGAACTTCTCCACACACATTAAATAAGTTCAATATATACATTGCACTAATTCCGGAATCCAATCTTAAACCAAACACCTACCGTACCTCTCAGATTTTCCCAATTACACAAGCCTAAGACTAGATAAAGACCCACCAAAGCTTAGTCTAGTTTTGCTCATCCACAAAAACATCCAATTTCGCAACACCAAAGGTCACACACAACAAATCATGAACAATGACCAAATCTACACGTTCCAATCAATAGAAGTTAAAATCAATAAAAAAAACAAATCTAATTAATGTCTACAGATATCCCTCACCCCACCTCTGAACTCTGCTCCCATAACTACGCCCCTGACCTATCACCCCTAACTCAACATAACAATCTGATACTGGCTGTGGACTTCAATGCCCATCACCCTGCATGACTCAACACAAACACACATTCTCCAAGAGGTGATACTCTCATAAACAACTTACACACACTCAGCATCCTCAACAAAAGAAACCAACCCATGCAACAACCCTTCCAACATAATCAGAACCACATGTCCTCTCACATCTTTTTGTTTCCCCCAAATTCAGCATGCCGCAACATGTCAAACCTTTCATGCTCTATCCTCTGATCACACACACACACACACACACACACACACACACACACACACACACACACCTACACACACACACGCACGCACGCACGCACACACACACATCCTTTAAAAAGACTTACACTAACTTAAAGGAAAGCAAACTGGCAGGCTTGCACTGATTTAATAAAACAAGAACTACAATTCCTGCCAAACTAGGCTATAAACTTTACATCTCTCGACAAAGCAATACAACACTTCAATAAAACCATTCTAAAGGCATCCAAAAAATACATCCCCCAAGGCTACTGCAGACATTTCAATCCCAATTTCTCTCCAGAAATAGATACTCCAATAAAACAATGAAATTCCCTCAGACAAAATAGACAACCAAACCTAAACCAAATCAACCAAGTCATAAACCTCAACAATTGAATAAACAATTTAATTAACTCTAAACAAAAATAAAAACTGGCAACAATAAACACAAACATACACCATGGAACTAACACAAAAAAAATGTACTGAACAATAATGAAAATCAACACCTCACAAACACAGCCTCCACCAACCCATGAAGCCATCTGTAAACAGAACAATAAAATCTTCAGCCCTAAAAATCAATGCAATCTCCTCATGTCACACTACTCTAAAATCAGCCATAAACCTCCAACTCCCACAAACGGATTAACAACTAAACGACTAAAAAGTACTTAACACCATCAAAATCCTCAAAAATTCACGAGCAGAAGGGCCAGACAAAATATCCAAGATCCACCTCAAACACCTTGGAACTAAAGCCATAGCAGTATTAACTCAAATATTCAATACCATCTGGCAAACTAATACCATCCAACCATTCTGGAAACACACACACATAATCCCCATACTAAAAACCTAATAAACCACCCAACACCCCTGTCTCGTATAGACCTATTATATCATTACCTTCTACTATATCTAAAGTTTTCGAGAGGTTGATCCTGAATAGAATCGCTCCCTTTATCCCCCTCTCAGATACACAACATGGATTTAGACCAAAACACTCCACTACATAACTACTTACTGACCTGACACAAAACATCTTCAGAGGTTTCAACCAAAATCTACCACCCTCTCACACTCTCCTGGTGTCCCACGTCACCTTCTAATAAATGAAGCTTTAAATACAGAAATTTACATCAATGATAAGAAAATAATAGCAAACCTCCAATCTGGTTGCACAGCTATAGTTATACAAGGGTGCCATACCTCTCGTACCTACATATTATATTATGGTATTCCCCAGGGCATCATCCTATCACATTCTCTTTAATCTATTTATGCACAATCTACCACAACCCACATCCACCTCTATAAAAATCAATAGTTATGCAGATGACCGACCTAACAATTACAGCCCAAAGTCCCTCTATAAACACAGCAATACATAAACCAATTGGAGCAATGGCTGTCAAGAAACAGAATGACAGCCTCTCCTTAAAAATTCTCCATCACATTACTCACTCGTAACAAAAGAGTCAAACACCCATCCAACAGTTCTCCTTTTAAACAACAAAACTCCCCCCCCCCCCCCATTAAACATCCCACCATCCTTGGCTTAACTTTCGATCCACACATCACATTCACCTCTCACATAAACAATTTTACCTCTAGAGCCACACACAAATTGAATGCACATGATGAAAACCGGAACAACCTTTGGCCAACACAAAGAGTCCCTCTCAATAGTATACAGATAATGCATCCACCCAATCTTAAACTATGCATCTCCTTTTTGGGCTCCCACGATATCACAATCCAACATTCAAAAACTAGAGGTCGTCCAAAACAAAGATCTCAGAATAATAACATTGTCTCCCTTCCACATCCATCCACCACTTACATAGAGGCCCATCTTAAGATGATAGGATGCCAAGTTTACAAACTTTCAACAGACCACCCCTTATGCTAAACATTACAACAACCCCCTGGGCCAAGGAGGAAAAAATTATACTGGCCATGTATTATTCTAACATTTACAATACACTCCCCCCCCCCCACAACTCCCATTATTAAACACATTCATACTCAACACAAAAAGCGATCTCCGCATATCCAAACAACAACATTCTCCAGGCGCATCATCCTGAAATATTTCCCACAGAACAAACCTTGGAACATCAAACCATCCCTCCCTTCAGGATTATAAATTTAAGACTTCACAACGCTTAGTTGACAAATGACGACACAAGACACCTTTTACTAGACTGCTTGGACTTGACGAACATCAGACGTAACTTTGATACTCTTGTTCTGATGGATATCTGGACTCTGCCTGTTGTGGTGCCACAATATCTCTGGATCGTCTACTTCTCATAGGGAGGAGAGCTACCATATATATATATATATATATATATATATATATAATATATATATATATATATAATATATATATATATATATATATATATATATATATATATATATATATATTATAAGATATAATATTATATATATATATATATAGGTATATATATATATATATATATAAATGTAGAGTTTCACTTCTACAGAAAGGATAGAGGTTTGTGTTATTTTTTACAGTGTAATTTGTAAGCTGTTACAAGTTCCTCACATTTGTTTATGTGATTAGAAGTAATTCTACTAGAAGTAATTCTACATATCTTACGTGTTTTAAGATTCATATTCAAGTTAGTAGAAAGAGTTTTTTTTTTGTTTTCTTTGGATACAAATTACGTGAGTACCACTTACTTAAAATTTTATTTTTTTATAGGATAAGGCGTTCTTACACCACTCAACTTTTTTTATCCTCAAGATAATCGATTATCAGATTGTTGTCCTGAGTTGGGGCCAGCTTTATTTATCATTCCGCGTTGTCTTGAGGTATTATCTCGTGTAATATTTATCCTTTTTTTCTTCATATATTAAAAATGAATACAACTTATTATTTTAGTTAATATATATATATATATATATATATATATATATATATATATATATATATATATATATATATATATATATATATATATATATATATATTTTTTTTTTTTTTACCAGGATCAGGGATTGGGGTGCAGAACCCTTTTATTTTTTTTCACCAGGATCATATTATTTCCAAATTTTTTTTTGGATTAGAGATCGGGTTGTCAGACCCTTCATCTATCTTTGTCATCGGAATTTGGGTGAAAAACCTTTTTAGGATTACCACTTCTTTGTTACCAAAGTTGTAGACTTAACTATCCTTTACCCTCTTCATATACTGCATAATAATGCCCAAGGTAGTAATTGAAAATAATTATTATACATTTTGAATATAGTATTTAATACGAAGTAAATAATCTTTCAATATTGTACTATTTTATAAATACTTTGTGGTGAAATTTTAGTGGTGAAATTTTCTTTGCGTCTATAACCATAACATCACCATCGAATTGCAAACAATATAGACAAATTTATAGGTGATTGTTATAAAGTGAGAGAACTTATCTCTAAATTGTGTATATTTTTTTTATCTGCTCAAAGACGAAGTGATAAAAGAGAATGAAAAAGACTTAGTAAAGAAAATAAAAAACACCACCTAATGTATATTATATGAAGTCAAATTTTATGTATCTATTTGAGTTTTTTTTTGTTTGATATCATATATGTTTTTTTTCCTTACCCTTATTGGGAAGCAAATGATGATTAAAGTTATTGTGCATATATAAGTATATCATAATAACAAAAAGCATTTCCACAATTGCTAGCAGTTGTGACCCTCACTAAACAAAGAAACTATTAACTTACCCCTATATAGTCCTACTTTTCAGTAACACTTCACCATTACAAATAATTTGGCCCAATCTGATGGAAAGAAGGTAGATAATACATATCTGTGAACATATGTACTATAATTATGTAATTTTGCCCAATCTGTTGGAAAGACGGTAGATAATACATATCTGTGAGCATATGTATTATAATTTTGTATATTATTGACTTGTCCTGGAAAAAAATAGTTGAATAGAATAACATGGCATTAGTAATGAGATATTGGTAAACATATTTCTATCAGTATTTTTTTTGCTTGATATGATGTATATGTAAAAATAAAAAAAATAATTGTATAAAACAAATTAAATAAAGAAAACTTACTTACCTTATATTTTCTTTAAACACCCTCTTGTCTTCAAGACATAAAAAGAGTCTAATATAAGGTAATCCTCTTATTTAAACTTTTTTTTATTATATGTGCTATTATAATTCTGCCTGAATTTGTATTAATCCTGCAATAATTTCATTTTTTTCATGTTCATTTGCACTGGAGAGTAAAAAGAGCCTGTAGTTTTCTGAAAATAATTCCTTAGCATGTTCTTCCTCACCTTTCTTTAAATGCTTTTGCATGAGATGCATTGTTGATTGATAGATTGACGACACTTACCATAATTTTAAGCCGGGAACATTGATTAAGGAGGAAACGGTGAGTGGGTATAGCAACTATTATTATTTTTTTGTCTTTCTTTTGTGGGACGATATCATATGTAACTATAAAGTTTTTTTTTTCGATCGCTATAAATGAAATAGAGTGTTCTACTGCATTGACTTTTTAGGAGTCCTTAAAACATCTACACAGTTTTATTCCCTTGGAATCTGCATTCACTTTTTTTACATTCCCGACAACTCAACAACACAAAAGTGGTAGCAGAGCGTAGTTGCTTTGACTACCTTGCTACCTTTTCCTTATTTTTTCTTTGACTTTCTCGGTTTTCTATCTTTTTTGAAATATTATCAGGTTCTAACTCCAGTTGCTAATTGCGTAGGGTTTCCGATTCCTTCATCGTCGGTCCATCCTTTCATTATAGTGTGTCTCCTTTACTGTCTCATGTACATTTTTACAATTCTCTTACATTCTCACACACATAACGCAAAAGTAATACATCATGGCAGAAAATGTGGGTGTGAATGAGAATGGAGAGGTTAGGGAATTGGGAGAGATTGATGTGGAAGGATTGAATTTGAATGGGGAGGAGATTACGGATGAAATAAAGCAGATATTAGCGGCAGAATTGGAACAAAAGAACTTACAGCAGAGTTCAGTAAAACCGAAACCTAGCACCACCCTTGCAACAACTATTTCTACGGTTACACCGTCTACAAGAAACAACCCTTTAGGTAGTGAAATCACCAAACAGCAACTGACTCAACAAATGGCTGAAGGACAAAGGTTGATGGAAAGAATGGCGAAGTTGCCACCTCCACAATGGAATTTTCCACAAATGTCAACACTTCAACAGGGCTCACAAGAAAGTCAATCTGTCCCCGTTGCATCAAATGAGAATGCAGCATCCTCATTGGTAAATCAAACACAATCTGATGTAACAGATGGAGATTGGTTGAAAGCAATTTATCTACAAAACCAGCAAATGATAATGGCTCTTTCTAAAGTAGTCTTGTTATTAGAGGGATTTATACCCCATCAGTCATCAAGAATGATCCCTATAGGGAAATACTCATTAGAAAATGGGGAGCCTTTTCCCCAGTTCTTACAACGTTTTGAAGAATATGCGAGAATAACATATCCACGATCAACATCGGAAGGTTGGAGAACACATCTGGGTTCATACTTGGAGGGGGATATGAAAGACGTATACGAGTTACTAATGAAGAACAATGCAGGGTATACTGTTATAAAAACGCAACTTGTTGAATGGTTTACTGACTATTTACGGAAGAAGGTTAAAACCCATCTTAATAACTTTAATGAAGCAAAAATTCTTTCCCATGAAACGATACCCTTGTATGCTCTTAGGTTGCAGGGTTTAGCCGAGATGGGATTCCCGGGTTCAGATGTGAAAAATATGAAAATGGTGCGCGAAAAACTAATAAATAGTACGCCATTGCAAGTACAACAACTTATACAAGCATCCATTACTGTATGTGAAATTGCTTTGGCGGGAGTTCCAATGAGTTGGGAAGCATTAGTCAAAATAATCTCGCAACACTATAATAGTTACAAAAACAACGGACATATGTCAGCATCGGCAACTCCCCAAATACCATCCCAAGAGATTATTCCAGAACCATATTCACCCGAGGTGATTGATATTTCTAATGCAAAATCCAATACTAACTCTAATCCAAATTCACTACCACCCTTACCTATACAAACACAAGAATATTACAATCAACAACAAAATATCGTACCCCAGGGATATCTAACCTATCCGGGCTATGAACCGCCTATGCAACAAGTATCTCAACAACAATATGTTGTACCAACATTTGCACAAGTGGTCGCCAAACCACCAATGCCTCCATCGAATATGAATAATAACCCTAGAGGTAGTGTCCCTCCAAACTCACCTCGTCAAAACAGGACTTTCTATCCATCTAATAAAGGTCAGAATTCCCCTAAGAAAGGGCGTATGCCACAACAACAAAATAACCGTCAACAACAACAACAAAATCAACCCTCTCAACAACTAACATCACAACACCCTCAACAACCCACTTCATCTTCATCAACACAACAACCATGGTGGGCCGGAAATAACATTTCTTGTAAATATTGTAAGACACCAGGACACCATGTTAAAGATTGTCCATCGAGGCCTTATTGCCAATTTTGCGGTAAGAGGGGGCAAGTCTATGACGAGTGTTACGCCGAAAAGAATCAATGTATACGGTGTAAGGAATATGGACATATAGTGCAAAATTGCCCACAAATGACAGAGAAACAAGTTAGATGTGACTCTACTTTGCGATGTCCTTATTGTCAAGGAAGTCACTTGGGCATGAATTGTCCACAAAGATCTCCTAAAAGTTCAAAAAACTAACTCACTCTGTGGGAGATGACCCACCCACAGAGCCAGAAGAACAGCCTAAACAACAGCGTCAGAAAAAGCGTCGAACGACAGCTACAGGGTCACAATTGCCACCACCTCAACCATCTATGTTTGACGAAATTGAAAATTCAACAGTAGAACCTATAGAGGAATTATTACAGGTTGAGGTTGCTGAAAGTTCAATGGATATATTCGACTTTGTTAAACCTTCTTCGGAGACTGAAATTGAGGAGATTGATTCTCAAGTAATAGAAAATTTATTAATCTATCATGATTTAATTCCCCTTAAGGGATCAGTCAACCTTGACAATCATTCACTTACTAATTTGCTCCAGCAGGAGTCTACCGTAACCACGCCTAAGAAAGGCCCTTGCCTTTATTTTAAAAACTTATCCACATCTTCACCTGCTACTTTAGTTATAGGGGTTATAATAGATGACTCCCAACAAACACAGTTAATAGATGCTCTTGTAGATACTGGGGCTTCCGTTAGTATTATAACACATAGAACTTATAAACTTTTAGATCCTGATAAATATCCTATACAGCCTACTGAATATGTTAGTATTCGTGGCATCGGTGATGTCATTTTCGAAGTTTTGGGGGCTGTTACATTATCATTACAACTTTCTAACAATTACGTAACACAATCTAGGGACTTTGTGATAGTTCCGGATGAGGTAGTATGTTACGGAGTAGTAATTGGGTATGATCTTTTACAATCAGAAAACATTTTGCCAGACTTGGCAAATAAAGAACTAATAACTAGACATGACAATGTCCTGACAATTATTGCAAAAGATATAAGAACAGCAGAGGGACAAGAACATGCTGCTAAATTAGATCACGATGTATTAATTCCACCTAATAAAGGCATTAACGTAGCTATAAAACCGGAAGAAATATTAAGAAATAAAGATTTAACTGGCAAAACACTTTTGTTATTTATTCCTAATGATAAAAATCACTTTGTGATGGACCATGCGGTCATATCTTATGCATTTGACACTCCAGTAGTGTTGCCTTGTTATAATCTTTCTAGTAATATAATTAAACTGAAATCAGGCTACCCACTAGGGTCATTTTCAGTTCTGTCTATCCATCCTATCCATCTTATAAAATCAGAACCAGTAAACATGGTCGAACTCACCCAAAAACCTCAAAGCACATACCAGGAATGGACATCTGCTAATCTCGAAGAGGCTTTTCAGCTTGATTCAACAGATCTGACTCGGGAGCAAAAAGATCAATTAATACAACTATTACTTAAATATCCAACTGCCTTAAGCCTCGGAGATACAGATGTGGGTTGTACCTCTGTTCTTAAACCCTCAATCGAAACATATATAGATAATCCTATATGCGAACCTGTTAGAAGACTTCAAGGTCCTATTTTATATGAAGTGGAGGAAGTGTGCAAAAAAACTCGAAGCTGAAGGCATCATCAGGCAATCTTTTTCTCCATACTCAGCACCGGTAGTACCCATCAGAAAACTCGATGGGGCTATGCGGCTATGCATAGATTATCGAAAACTAAACTGTCACAAAGGGAGATTCCTTTCCCATTCCTAATCTGACGGATACCCTTTTTAGCCTTCAAGGTAAGCAATACTTTACGACTATCGATCTTATAAAGGGGTACTATCAGGTTGAAATGGCGGAAGACAGCATCGAGAAGACTGCTTTCTCAACCCCATTATCCCATTGGGAATTTCTTAGAATGCCTTTTGAAATAAAAAAAGAAAAAAAAAAAAAAAAAAAAAAAAAAAAAAAAAAATGACCTGCCACGTCAGAGACCATGCATTTGATATTAAGTCACCTTTCATGGGAAGAAGTCAGGGTTTATCTGGACGATATGCTTATCATCACAAAAACCTTTGCCGAACATTTGGCAGTATTGGAAGAGGTGCTTACAGCATTCATGGTTAACGGATTCAAACTGAAACCTTCAAAAATGTATTTACTAAGACGAGAAGTAAGCTTCCTGGGACACGTAATTTCAAGTAAGGGTATGATTCCCTTGGAAAAGAATCTTAAAGGAATTCAAGACTTCAAAGCACGAACTACAGTTAGAAAGGTTCGACAGTTTATGGGACTGGTTAATTTCCATCGCCGGCATATACCGAACTGTTCAGTGATTGCAAAGCCCCTGTTTGACCTATTAAAATGTAAATCAACCATTCCTTGGACGGATGAATGTCAACAAGCTTTTGACAAATTAAAACAACTCTTAACCAAGCCACCCTTATTAACTTATCCGGATCGTACAGAAAAAGCACAACCACTACTACTTTATACAGATGCATCGGGAATAGGTGCAGGAGCCTGTCTTAGCCAGGTTCAAGATAATGAAGAAAAACCTATAGCATACATCTCAACCGTATTTTCAAAGGCTCAAAGGGGGTATAGCACTACTGAAAGGGAGGTTGCTGCCATTCGTTGGGCCGTCAGGTCATTAAAACCGTTCTTATACAAGATTAAAGTCATAATATACACTGATCATAAACCTATCCTATTTCTGCAAAACATGCCACTTGTAAACCACCGAGTTGCCCGAACTCTGGAGGAATTAAACGACCTCGATTACGAGCTTCACTATTTACCGGGCAAATTAAATATAGTAGCAGACTTTTTGTCTCGTAATCCTTATGAAATTAAATCGGAAACAATTGATAAAAGTTATATCCCGGAGGTTCCAGACGGATTTATAGAACATTCTATGCCTGGAGGAGGGGATTCCCTTTTTCAATGTTTTTCACAGTATTTATACAATAACGTAAGTCAACATATTGCACTGCGAGTAAAAATAATAGAAGAATTAATAGATCATCGAAAAGACTATCATTTGCCGACTGGCAAAGGTGAAAAGCAAACCCTTCAACAATTAAAATTGTCAAAATATCCCGGCCAACTTCCATTCACACACAGTATTCAAGCCTTTGCAACGATGTACAAAGTAAAAGTGCTGGTGTATAGTTCTAAAGAACACCCTCTTCAATTTGGGATATCAACCTCTGATTCAGAGGAGAAAACCTGTTACTTGTTTTGCAGAGGAGGGATACACTTTAATCTTTTAACACCTGTGAACTCAGAGGAGTTACCAACATCAGTTACTACAGCAATAATCGCATATCCACAATTACAATTACAACCTGATTCTAAGAGTCCTACAGTAATTCATTATAATTTAGTGCCAGATATTTTGATAGAGGAGGATTTATCGGAATTAAATCTTCATCTTCTTTATGAATTAAATAACTCTGGTGGGGAGGAGATGACTCTGGACAAGTTGCCTAACACTACTATAACTTTACATAATTTTTCATTAGTATTGAATTCACAGGATTCAGTAGAAGTCATTATGTCTCAAATAACTGAATGTCAGCAGATCGATCCTTTGTTGAAAAGGTTAATGAGAGCTTTGCGAAACAATCAACCTTTCAGGGGACCCTTAAAAATATTCAGCCGTTCAAGAAACTTTCTGTTTGTCCAAGATGATCATCTAATCCACTGTAATCGCAATAATCATTATCACTATGTGGTATCGTTTCGTTTTGCCATACAAGTGGCCGTAATAAATCACTTTGAATTTGTTCATATAGGACAGAATAAATTATATGCTCTCATAGAAAATATAATATGGCATCCCAAGTTGCGAATGATATGCCAGGATGTCACTAGATCTTGTCACACTTGTCAACTCGCTAAAATTTCTAACGTCATTTGGGCGCCACCTAAAATTAAGATTAATACTTATCATCCATTTGAACTCACAGCAGTTGATCTTTTACAATTGCCTAAATCCAACAAAGGAAATAACTATGCGTTGGTTTTTATAGACCACTTTAGTAAATGGGTGGCTGCAGTGCCAATAAAAACTAAGCATACTGCAACCGTTACAACGGCTTTAGAAAATATCATACCGTACTTACCAGTAATTCCATCAAGACTTATGTCTGATAATGCTAGGGAATTTAGGGGACCCCTTTTTGAAAATTTGCTCCTTTCCTTAGGCATTTATCATGTTTACACGACCCCTTACAACCCTTCATCGAATGGTATAGTGGAAAGAATGAACCGAACTTTAATACAGTATCTAAGAGTTTCTCTCAACGATCCCGGTCATTGGGATATCATACTACCACAAGTAATTTTAAAATATAATCATTTGAAACATGCAGAAACGGGAAAAACACCTACAGAAATTTTGTTTAGAGATGCTCATGGAGTCCATCCTAGACTGCCATGGACAAAGTTTACCCAGTATTGGGATGAAGGACATAAAAAGTACCACTCTTACTCACTAGGCCAGTTGGTGGCTCTTAAGGTTCAATTGCCAGGAGACCTCACCTTGAACAAATTTAAAGAAAGGTACCAAGGACCATTGACAATAATTAAAATAAACTCGAATGACGTAACTTATATTGTCGAGGCTCCGGACACCGGACGACAATATAGAGTTCATCACCGACAAATAAAACGGTGGAATTCACCTCCAAAATATTTAGAACGAATGCCAATTTTCATCGAATTGCTAACACGACCCTTAGCTCCTGTGCAAGAACCATTGGAGGAGATTGAGGAAGAGCGGAGTGAAACAACACCTGAGAATTGCCAAATTTTGAAATGGATTCAGACGATGAGGAGGAGTTTTTGGGATTTCCGGATGTTCCACCTCCGGATTTCTCTAATGTCATATATCACCTGAATCAAAGTATCCTGTTAGCAAATTCCTTAAATCCGATTCCGGATCCAGGTGATGTGCGATCAACATCTCCATACGACAAGGAGTATTTGATAGAGAACGACCAGTTGAGTGATATCTCATCATATCATTTGGGGAATTTGTTTCTGACTCCGGAACAGATTTCGGTGATACCTCTATTAATTAATAACTCGCCAATATTGTATATTTCACCTCCTGACATAATGGAAACTCCGACTTACATTTCTTACACTCCTATTACTGTAACTCAAGATAGAGAACAGTTGGTAATGCCTCAAAGACAGGCTAGAAGGTTATCCATGGAGGATTTATCGTCAAGATCCAGCTTTATGGGCTCTCCGCAAGCACAGAATCCTTACGACAACATTACTCCTTTGGAATCTTTAGAAACAACATCCACTCCTACTATGAATTTGAATATACCTAAACTGGAACTTTCCACACTTTCAGATACTACATCTACTCAACTAGAGATCCCAGAGATCCCATCGGGACACACAGCATCAATAATCAAAGAATTTCTAGAATTGGACAAGTCTCCAATTAAAACACCACCCTCAATTCAAACTACTTTTGGAAAAAGGAAAACAGTGCGATGGGCACCAACCGTATCGACAAGGGTGTGCGAGGAGGAAAGACTAAATGAATTAAGGTTCACAGGGTCGATAGCCTCTCGTACACGCCAGAGATCTTCTCTTGAAGAAAACACACAACCCTGGGTGCAACCCCGTGTCTTGGAAAGAAGACGAAGAAGGCATACAGTTACAGAAGAACACTTGGAAGAAGAAACGGCAGATGAAGAAGGACCTGAAGAAGAGGCATAAATTAAATACTAAAAATCTGTAAATTATGTAAGTGTTTTTGTGTTTAAATTGGGTTTTGTAATAATTGTACTTTTGTTTAATAAATAAAAAAAAATTTTTGTTTTTTTTATTTTTTTTGGTAAACTAAAATATGAATAAAAATCATTCCTATTTGATTGAGAAATTTTAACCTGAAAAACTGAAATTAACCATAGAATATGATGATCGTCTTTTCAATTCATCGAGTGATGTTTGGTAGGATGGATCATGACCATGGTGATCATCTTTTCAATTCGTCGTGTGATGTTCTGAGAGGATGGAGCATCTGTAGACCACACTGGAGAGGAAGATGATTACTACACACCTGAAAAGAGGGAATAGAAGAAAGCGATATGGGCATAACATCAATTGAACCTACAAATATATTGCTAAAAAAAATTTTTGTCAATAAATGCTAAAATATTTTTTGTTTTTTTAAAAAATGAATGTAATCTATACTACCCTTATTAAACCTGCTAACATAAAATGGGGGGGGGCTCTATAGAAATGTTTTTTTATCATTTATAAGTCTTATAGTGTGCCATTATGAGAATCTAATCTCCAATATTATACATTTCAGATACTCTTTGTTGGCCATTCTATGATTTCATACCTGGAGTCGGGGTATGACCAAAGATTTTCAAACCCAAAGAAGCATACATTTCAATTTAAAAGGGCAATGTATTACAGGTTCGAAGACATTCCTAGATGTGTAAATACTCATATCACACCAGACACGACTCATCTTTTGGTGTTTTCTGTTTTCCGGATGGCATATCGCCAGATGATTTATCTGCCAGTCAAATCTAAAGGTAGATACAAGGAATACAAAATAACCCTTCCAGATGTAACTTTCCGAGCTGAGGAGGTTATCCCTATTATGGAAGGCATCTATCAAATGGCTTACAAAGTTAATCCTAAGATGAAAGTTTTTCTTGTCTTGCCTGCATTACCTGACCTTCCCTATTATAATTTTCATAGGTATATTGCACATGCACCGGAGGAAGTTCAGGATTGGTATAATAGCTTCAAACATTCTGATCCTAAGGTTTTGAATAGGGATACTATCCTTGTTCATAATGAGTTACTTAGACTCCACACTTCCGCTTTGCAATGGAAAGGCAAACGCACTTTGTCGATGACCGATGCTTTAAGACTGGTTCGTCGAGATCTATATAGTCAATATCAGCTTTTGGTAAATCCCAAGAATGAAGTATATTCATTGGGAGCTGATGGCTACAATAAAGATGGGATACACCCGAATACAGATTTTGCTAAAGCATTTTGGGAAATGTTAAAAGATTTTGACACGTTGGATATGAATACTAAAATACCACCAAACGCACCTTTTCAAATGACAGTAGCGTCACAATTTCGTCTTCGTCAGGTTCTTATAGAAGATGACGATACAACCCTTAACACCTCAACGTCCCTTGCAGGTCCAAGTTCAGCCGGAACGTCGTCAAAAGAACGGACATACTTGCGACCTGTGAGGTCATCTGAGGCTAGACATAGGCCGGAGGTTCATTCGAGTCTTTCTTGCTCGGATCAGAACCAAACCGCTCCCAAGAACCTCCGACCTTCCTTTGAGCAGTCACGTGCAATCCAAGGAGAAACACCTGAAGTGTCTCCCTTTGATCCAATTCCTTCTGAATATTCATTCAAACGTCCAACTCCGTCGTCCTTTTATACTCCAGAGAGTAAGGTGACACCAAGAATATCACTAGCAAAATCCTTACAACGAATGACGTTTCAGGAAGCAGACCTGATACAAGGTTCTTATAATAGATTTGTCACTTATGCTTTGGGGGTACTGCACACTAAAAATGACCATATAGATGGAAAGGAATTTAGACATATACTTGAGAATCTCACTCAGGGATATGAGCAGAATGGGCCTTAAATATACTTTTACACATATTACACTTTTCTTTTTTTTTATTGTTCTACCAGCTCCCCCGTTTCTCCGTCAAAGTTCGACGGGTGGGGAGGAAAATGTAGAGTTTCACTTCTACAGAAAGGATAAGAAGGTTTTGTTATTTTTTTACAGCTGTAATTTGTAAGCTGTTTACAAGTTCCTCACATTTGTTTATGTGATTAGAAGTAATTCTACTAGAAGTAATTCTACATATCTTACGTGTTTTAAGATTCATATTCAAGTTAGTAGAAAGAGTTTTTTTTTTGTTTTCTTTGGATACAAATTACGTGAGTACCACTTACTTAAAATTTTATTTTTTATAGGATAAGACGTTCTTACATCACTCAACTTTTTTATCCTCAAGATAATCGATTATCAGATTGTTGTCCTGAGTTGGGGCCAGCTTTATTTATCATTCCGCGTTGTCTTGAGGTATTATCTCGTGTAATATTTATCCTTTCTCTTCATATATGAAAAATGAATACAACTTATTATTTAGTTAATATATATATATATATATATATATATATATATATATATATATATATATATATATATATATATATATATATATATATATATATATATATATATATATATCAACAATAGCCATATAACTTCAATAATATATATATATATATATATATATATAATATATATATATAAAATTAATATATTTATTTATATATATATATATATATATATATATATATATATATATATATATATATATATATATATATATATATATATATATATATTTTTATCAGTATCAGGGATTGGGGTGCAGACCCTTTTTATTCAACCAGACCAGGGATTGGGGTGTAGAACCCTTTTGGATTAGAGATCGGGTTGTCAGACCCTTCATCTATCTTTGTCATCGGAATTTGGGTGAAAAACCTTTTTAGGATTACCACTTCTTTGTTACCAAAGTTGTAGACTTAACTATCCTTTACCCTCTTCATATACTGCATAATAATGCCCAAGGTAGTAATTGAAAATAATTATTATAAATTTTGAATATAGTATTTAATACGAAGTAAATAATCTTTCAATATTGTACTATTTTATAAATACTTTGTGGTGAAATTTTAGTGGTAAAATTTTCTTTGCGTCTATAACCATAACATCACCATCGAATTGCAAACAATATAGACAAATTTATAGGTGATTGTTATAAAGTGAGAGAACTTATCTCTAAATTGTGTATATTTTTTTTATCTGCTCAAAGACGAAGTGATAAAAGAGAATGAAAAAGACTTAGTAAAGAAAATAAAAAACACCACCTAATGTATATTATATGAAGTCAAATTTTATGTATCTATTTGAGTTTTTTTTGTTTGATATCATATATGTTTTTTTGCCTTACCCTTATTGGGAAGCAAATGATGATTAAAGTTATTGTGCATATATAAGTATATCATAATAACAAAAAGCATTTCCACAATTGCTAGCAGTTGTGACCCTCACTAAACAAAGAAAACTTATACTTACCCCTATATAGTTCCTACTTTTCATTAACACTTCACATACAAATAATTTTGCCCAATCTGATGGAAAGAAGGTAGATAATACATATCTGTGAACATATGTACTATAATTATGTAATTTTGCCCAATCTGTTGGAAAGACGGTAGATAATACATATCTGTGAGCATATGTATTATAATTTTGTATATTATTGACTTGTCCTGGAAAAGAATAGTTGAATAGAATAACATGGCATTAGTAATGAGATATTGGTAAACATATTTCTATCAGTATTTTTTTTGCTTGATATGATGTATATATAAGAAAAAATAAAACAAATAATTGTATAAAACAAATTAAATAAAGAAAACTTACTTACCTTATATTTTCTTTAAACACCCTCTTGTCTTGAAGACATAAAAAGGGTCTAATATAAGGTAATCCTCTTATTTAAACTTTTTTTTTATTATATGTGCTATTATAATTCTGCCTGAATTTGTATTAATCCTGCAATAATTTCATTTTTTTCATGTTCGTTTGCACTGGAGAGTAAAAAGAGCCTGCAGTTTTCTGAAAATAATTCCTTAGCATGTTCTTCCTCACCTTTCTTTAAATGCTTTTGCATGAGATGCATTGTTGATTGATTGATTGACGACACTTACCATAATTTTAAGCCGGGAACATTGATTAAGGAGGAAACGGTGAGTGGGTATAGCAACTATTATTATTTTTTTGTCTTTCTTTTGTGGGACGATATCATATGTAACTATAAAGTTTTTTTTTTTGATCGCTATTAATGAAATAGAGTGTTCTACTGCGTTGACTTTTTAGGAGTCCTTAAACATCTACACAGTTTTATTCCCTTGGAATCTGCATTCACTTTTTTACATTCCCGACAACTCAACAACACAAATATATATATATATATATATATATATATATATATATATATATATATATATATATATATATATATATATATATATATATATATATATATATATATATATATATATATACCTTATATATATATATATAACATATATGTATATATATATACTCAAGGTGGTGATTGATTGGATCATATATATAAATTATACCGTCCCTAAAAAGAAAAAGATATAAACAGGTTAAGTCATTATGTCATACAGTCTAAAACACATCCATATACCAATCACCTTCAATCGGAAGGATGAACTTTACGGACAGAATAGGAAGAATAGTAGGTAATAGTGAACTAAAAATGAAAGAAACAGGATAGAAGTAGATTTATGGAATGTCATTCCTCGCCCATCCCCTTTTCATTCACTTATCAAATACATCTCTCATTCCACAATTATACTACAGTAAGGAAAAAAAAAAATATATCAAAAATATATGGATCATTCTTCATATGTTTGAAATTTTAAAATTTCCCTGACTTTTTGGAATTTTTGACTTTCAGCATATCTTAAGCTTCCATGACCTTCCCTGACTGATTTTTTTTCCTTGACTTTCCAGAAAGTGTGAACTCTGAAACAGGAAATTACTATTAAAACTGTGTGAGCATTTCTTATCGAGCGTAAGCACAAATGACATGACAAAAACGAAAACGGTCTAAATTAAAAGCAAAGAAAATACTAAAATTCATTCTATTGCAAATGCTTCGTATTACAATTATGATTAAAGGAGATAGAACTAAAGAAATTAGTCCCATGTAAAATATTGGTGGACTTGCTACTTCTATTTATCGCAAGCCCACTAATACTTTACTTGGAACTAATTTCTGTATTTCTATCTCCTTTAATCATAATTGTAATAAGGTCCCGCATACACAAGCCTTTGTTATTTGTTCTGATTGCAAGTTTTTTCATGAAGAAATCCCCTTTCTCTGAAAATTTTCTAGGTTTAGCCTTTATCCCTCTAACGTTTTTGATAAACTTGTTTACACGTTTCTCGATAACATTTATCGCCCTAAAACTGCTGCATATATGATGTTCCTAAACTTCCTGTATATGCTCGGCTTCCCTGCATTGGACCCTTTCCAATGATCATCACTTTCAGATTAGAAATATCTTAAACAAAACTTTCCACAATGCAAGTTTCTTATATCTTTAATTAACAACAACTCAATTAGCAGTTTCTTTCAAGTGCATCCCCATGAACTTGAGAGTCTCTTCGTTTACAATATAAATGTGATTACTGTACGATACGCCAATATCGGTTAATTGGCTTATCACATGTGTATAAATCTCTGACATACAGCATGGGTATATCCTGTAAGACAATCCCCAACAACTGAGGAATTTAGCTGTCAGAGATCACTATGACCTTAATAGGCACTCTATATCTCTTCAAAAGAAATTCTCCATTCTTCAAATGCTTCTAAAGGTGAAGAACTTAAAAATTGAGATATTTTATATAAAAACATAACCTCGCAATATCCATAAGGCTTCTTTAGCTCCTGATTGCCTGTACTAATTGCCTGAATTTCGTGCAAAATCGAACACAATCTTGCGAGGTTTACTTTTATTTGCAAACAATTGTAATCAGCTGCTGTGATGGAGCTCGTCGATTTGGAATAAACAGAAATAGAGTAAAAACAAATGGTTTATATTACCAAAAATTGATCAACTATTGTGATGGAGCTTATCGATTTGGAAGAAATTAGATTTAAAGCTGATTTTATTGATTGAAATATTCATCAAAGCCTACCACGCCGTCATTTTTTGTTTACACATTTTCGTAAAAACGTATGCTAAATTCAGCAATCACAGGAAATGGCAACCTTAAAAATAGGAAATTTCTTACGTTTGTTAAGCATTTTTCGATTTTGCGGTTTAAACAAAAACGAACTCAAACTCAAAGCATTTCTTGCGTTCGTGGCACAGAAGGCCAAGAGCAAAGAAGGCTTATATATATATGAAGCATGCAGTAGGTCAGATGGTGAAGAACTATCAAGTTAAATTATGGATATATATATATATATAACATATATATATATATATATGTATATATCTTTCTATATATATATATATATATATATATACATATATATATATATATATATATATATATATATATATATATAACTATATATATATATATATATATATATATATATATATATATATATATATATAGGATATATATATATATATATATATATATATATATATATATATATATATATACTATATATATATATATACTATATATATATATATATATATATATATATATATATCTACCTGCTATATATATATATATATATAGGTCTATCAATTTTCGTACCAAAATAATGGAAGTTGGCCGCTCGATAATTTTTGAAAACTTTTATATTTTGCATGGAGTTAATGTTATCCCTGGAGAGTTCAGAACCACCATTCGTTTTTGTAGATTTTCTGGTTGTAACAGGGTGAGCCAAAATGTTTGACAAGGTGGAGCAAAATTTATCACTTATTAGAGGTGCATTTTAAGTCATATCTCCATATTGGTAATTCTTATGCCAAATTTCATGAGAGTGATTTGGTAGGGATACTTTAAGGTACATTTGGCCTTTTATGTTTTTGGTAAATAATATTTCACCATGAAAATGAATCAGAAAAATTGATATCGAAGAAATTTCCATTTTCGTGGTTGTATTATTATAATTTAACGCTATGAAATTTGGTGTGATGATACATACTGAAGTATGGTTTAACCTAAATCTTATTTGAAGTTTGGTGAATATTTTTAAAAAAATTTACAGGGTGTCAATTTTTCGGAAAATCGGTAACTTTGAACCTTAATATCTCTGATGGGGTAGGTGCTAAAAATCTGTTTTACACATTATACTACTACCATAGATGTTCCTTCACCTGCAATATTGACTTTGGTATTTGTTTGGTTTAAGAAATACAGCCAAAAAAAAAAATTTTTTTAAGTTGTGTTATGATACCTATTATTATAGTTATTATAGTTCAAGACAATACATAGACAAATGAAATAGTGTGGCATCAAGGAGAATGAAAGCAATGTTAAAAATTTACAATTTTAAGTTAATATACATAAAGATGTACATATATCTACCAGTA
>JABUQX010137130.1:0-7500 GCA_015478945.1 Trachelipus rathkii | reverse complement strand
TTATAAATTAAAAAAATAATAATTACAAGGTAAAAATTAAAAAAAAAGAAATAATAATAAAGTATGTTAAACAATCATATGTAAAAACTCAAAGGACACCCAAAAAAACAAGCGATATATATATATATATATATATATATATATTGTGTAAGTGTGATAATAGAGTATAGTGAGCGTACGTTATATTATCTAAATAACATAAATTACTATATATATATATATAATATATATATATATTATAATATATATATATTATATAATATATATTATATATATAGTATATATATAGTATTATATATATAATAGTATAATTTAAATTAAGAAGTTCGATTTTATAATTGCCTTCACCTAAGGGAGTGTTGTACTCGTGTATAATTAGGGGACAAATGGTTAAGTGAGGACAGAAAACATTCTCTTGTTATATTCTAATGAAGTTTTTTATACAATAAAAATTACTATTAAAAACTACATTTTTAAATATTGTAGTAACATTTCAAAAGTTCACAGTTATATATATATATATATATATATATATTATATATATATAATATATATATAGATATATATATAATATATTATATTATATGTATATGATGTGTAATTTAGTGTGATATTATATATAGAAGCTGCTAAGGAGGGCATTCGGCAGAAACATACAGACAAGTGAAAGAACAACAATTGGTTTCTCCACCATAAAAACACGCCCATGACACATCACTTTGGTGTTCGACAATTCCTGACTTCCAAAAACATTACAGTGATTCCACACACACACACACACACACCATCACACAGCACACTACACGATCACAACACACACTTAACACACAAACACATCCTCACACAGCACACAACACATCGACACAAACTCGTGATTAATACCGTGACTTTAGCCACCATTTGCTGTACGTTTTTCGTACTCTTAAAATGAGAGAAAATGAAAGGACGCTTGTCAGTATGTTAACGACGTATATAGAGAGATCTCTCACGCATGATATCGCTGATGGAGAGTCCGCTCTCAACCGCTCCAACACTGAGAGCACTCCAGGAATGCATGGAGTAAGATGGCACTTGCGAAAAATGCTTTGGACCGGCTGCATGAGATTGATGTCGTGCTAAGAAGTAACTAAATCACGATAGAGAGTGAAGGACTCTGAAAGGTAGATGTTGTACGTAAGGCAAAGACTTGTTGGTTTTCAGCCTATTATTCAAAAATTTTTGTATTTCAACGAATCAATGTATATATATATATATTATAGATATAAGTTAATATATATATATATGATAAGATATAAATCTGTGTAATATATATATATAATTATATAACTATATTATACGTATGTAATAGTGTAATATAAGTAAATTTACTGCTATATATGAATAGTATTTAGTATTATAATATAATGATGTGATATTTATATAATAGTATTATAAATATCTTGTGTTATATGTGAAGTATTTATTAGTTAAATTTTCCAAAAGAGCATGCTCGAGTATGAGGTGTAAAAGAATTAGATACTAACATTATATTATATGTGTTATAAAACTGGCAATGTGCAATTAAGGTGTCCACAGAACAATTAAGATTGTTATCAAAGAACTCGACTTGTTTCTATGATTGATCACAATTCTATAAGACTGTATACAAAAGATGATGAAGTGCCACGAAACATACCTAGCACAAAAATTCAACAACGCATATATATATATATATATATATATATATTATACTATATATATATATGTATATATATATATATAAATTATATATATATATTATATATATATAATATATATATATTATAATTATATAATATATATATACGGTTATATATAATATATGTATTATATAGTGATGTATATATATATAATATATATAATATATATTAATATAATATAATATATAGTTAGTACCTATAGCTATAACTAAGTATACATTGTAATATAGTATTATTGTATATAAATATATGTATATATATATATATATTGAGCGCTTTGGTGCTGGATTTTAGATATAACGTATACACAGTTGTGATGATACTTTTGTTCGACACCATGGAAGATAGTTTAAGAAGGTAGTGCTAATATTGCTCGCCCTAAGTCGCTCCTCCACCCCTACCTTTTTTTGACCTTTTGGGCCGATGGTCATTTTGACCAACGGGGTTTTTCTTGACCTTTTCTGACCGTTACCTTTTTTTGAGCTCGAATTTTTACGCTAGCACTTACCTATGTGTTGGCGCCTTTTAGCCTTTTTGGCACTTGTGACCTTTTTTTCACCAACCCTTTGGTCTTCCATGGTCATTTTTGGCTCCAACTCGTATTTGTTTGGCTACCCCTAATTTTTTGGAGCACCCATTTTTCAGGCAACGCCTTGATTTTTGGCAACCTTCGAGAAGGGGTTTGCGCCAAACGGTTGCGTAAGCAACCGGTTGTACCGTATTGCCCCCTTATTTTTACGCTCCGCTAATTTGTTTCGACCATGGGTATTTTGCCCCCGTCTAATTTTTGGTTACCGTTTGTCTTCCATGGGTGTCAATTTTGCCCACGGTAATTTTTGCTCTTCCTTTGATTCTTCCATGGGTCATTTTTGACCCCCGGTAATTTTTGATACCCTTTGCCTTCCATGGGTCAATTTTTGACCACGGTAATTTTTGCAACCTTTGGTCTTCCATGGGTCAATTTTGACCACGGTATTTTTCGACCAACCTTTGGTCTTCCATGTGTTCAATTTGGGCCACTGGTAATTTTTTGTCTTCCTGTAGGGGGTTTAGGCCCCTATTTTTGATGTCTTTACCTTGTTGTCCATGATATTTTGCCTAACCTTGCCATAACATGGTCATTTTCGCCCACGATAATTTTTTACCCACCGTGGCCCATCCGTCACATATTTCGTTCCTAAATTGTACGCATGTATGGACCTACCCTAACTTGAACACCTACACACGTGCGCGTGCGCGCCACACACACACACACACACCCACACATACACACACACACACACACACACACACACACACACACACTTATACAGACATTCACTATGACCACTTATACACACATCACTATGAACCACTCTCATTTACATTATACTCACGTACAAACACAACTGCCAACCTTTGTCGTCCACTGGGTCAATTTGACCCACGTAATTTATTTTTTTTTTCCTTCCTTTAGGGACTTAGCCCTTTTTTGATGTTTAACCTTGTTTGACCATGATATTTCGATTGACCTTGCCATATACCATGGTCAATTTTGACCCACGCTAACCTGATGGCTTTGATGGTTCCTAATCACCGTAAGAAGTATCTAGTGATGTTCTAGTAGTGTTCTATGAGTATTCTATGAGTGGCCTGGTGAGTGCCAGTGTGAGGACCAAGTGACAGTGCCAAGTGAGTGCTCAATGAGTGCCAAGTGAGTGCCAATGGGTGCAAAGTGAGTGCCACATAGTGCCAAGTGAGGCCACAGTGCCAACTGAGTGCCACTTTTTTCAAGCCTTTTCTAGCCTCCCCTGACCCCCGAATAGCCCTAATATGGGTGTCTACCCCTATGTAATAAGGTATGAGGAATCGAATGGTGTGTATATTACAAGTTGCTAGCATGCTTCCTACTATGAGTTAGTATTTTTCTAAACACTTATAGCATAGCGAATATATAGCTAAAAGCTACACAATTGAGACAGTACCGCCAAAACGTTTTCAGTCCGCGCCGCAGGTCAGCCCCTCCGCGAAACCGCCGCCGCGTGCGCCGCAGGCGCAATATTCACCGCCCGCCGCGTGCGCCCGCAGGCGCCAATATTTCCGCGTAACCGCTGCCGCGTGCGCCCGCAGGCGCTATATTCCCCGCGTACCCGCCGCCGCGTGCGTCCGCAAACGCAAAATTCCCGCGTGAACGTCATAGTTGTGATATCAATGTTAACTATTCAAAGAATTTCTTTTCAAAGATACTATGAGTCTTCATTTTTACTACATGTAAAATTTTATTTTAAAAACATATACTTACATACCTGAAAGCCAGTAAAGCAGCTTAAAACAAAAGGAGGTGTTATTACTCTAACACCTAGGGATTAAGTATGCTGTTTTTTACTGCTTTACTGCTTGTAACTCTCTGCTTTACTGCTTTAACATTCTGCTTTAGCTGCTTTAACTTTTGTACTGCTTACTGTCTTTTAACTCTCTGCTTTACTGCTGTAACTCATATGTTTACTGCTCTAACTCTCTGCTTTACTGCTTTAACTTTCTGCTTTACTGCTTTAAATCTCTGCTTTACGGCTTAACTCTCTGCTTTACTGCTTTAACGCATATATTTATTAACATTAAAGCAGTAAACCAGTAAATCAATAGAGGTGTTACCTGACACCTAGGGGATTAGTTTGCTTTTGTTTTTACTGCTTTTACTGCTTTAACTTTCTGCTTTACTGCTTAAACTTTCTGCTTTACTGCTTTAACTTTCTGCTTTACGGTTGAACTCATATATTTATGTAACATTATGTTTTCTGGGTTATCATTTTTTATTTTTGTTTTTGAGTTTACTTTTTATTATTATTTTTATTTATTATTTCTATTTTTATTTTTGTTTTAATACTTTTATTTAATTTTAATGTAAGAATAAAAACACCACAGAGTTTCTGTTATATAAACATTTTATTTTAATAAAATTGTACGAAATTTTATGAAACATATATTTTACTGCTTACAATTAATTAACTCATTATTCATTATCTACTTGACAGGTATGGATGTGGAGAAATTTACGTTCCGAAGTCCGGCTACATGTCTTGTAGCTGGGCCGACAGGTTGTGGTAAAACCTTTCTATTATTAAATATTTTAAAGGAAATGGAGATTTTTGAACAAACCCCTGTAAAAATAATATGGTGTTATAATGGTTATCAGGAAAATTTAAAGAATATAAAGATGTGATTCAATTTATGAAGGCATATACGATATTAGATCGCTGGACAATATACAAGGCCACAAAATTATTGTATTAGATGATTTTAATGCACAAATTGAATTTGGAAATAGCAGAAAAGCGTTCACAGTTTATTCCCACCATCTAAATATCTCTGTGTTTTCATAACGCAGCGAATATTTTCATCAAAGCAAGCATATGGCGAAGTGTTTCTTTAAACACAACAGTATTTACTGTTGTTTGCCAGAGGAAAGATACATGAGTCAATTAAATGTATTGGCAAAACTCAAGATGTTTCCTCTTTCAAAAGGGAAAGAGTCTGAAACAGTATATAAAGAGGTTACTGCAATCCCCCACGGTTATTTGATGTGTTGAACTTCACCCCAAAAACACGCACAGAGGTCTGCTCCGTACCAACATTCGCCCTATGAGATAGAAATGTTATACATACCTGAAATAATGAGTGCTCTAGTGGCAAAGTATTTACCTCTTATAAAAAAATTTAATAAAGCTGGAAACCTCTGTAAAAACTGTAAACTAATTAGTGGAGGATGAGAAATTCATTCCTCATTGTGTATGTGAGTGTCTGTTTAAATCTTATAAGAGGAAATGTTCCTTCTTTAAACAGGCCTCAGAAGGTAAAGCTACGGCGTTATAGAAAAATCATTAAAAAACTCTCCCCTCAACATTAAAATTCTGAAAAATAAAAAAGAAGTTACTTACAGAGAGGAGGAGGATATTCCTTGCCATTACTTTCTCCGTTAAGCTCCCCTGATAACAAGTGGTTTGTCACCATAATGAAGAAGGTTGCTGTACTTCCATATAATTGAGTATGAGAAAATGAAGTTATAATAATACCAGCATCTGTACAGAATTCAGTTCCTCAGATTCATCATTCACAACCTCAATATGGCCAGTTATTGCTGCACACTGCGCAAAATCCACAATCACAGTTTCATCATTCACAACCCCCATACACGCAGATATTGCCACACAATGCATTACAACCTCTTTCACATCAGCAGCAACAGTTGCACCAACAGAATCCTTATATTGTGAACGACTCATTAGCTTTTCAGCAACCTCTACCTCCTAGCTTATATGATCCTAAAGTTGAACAGATAACCAAATATGAGAAAGAAGTGTACAGGATATTAAATTCAGACATTAACATCCATGAGAAACGCATCTTATACCAGGAGGCCATACAAAAATTGATAGATCTTAAAAACTTGCATCTACATCCATCACTACGTAACCCGCTACGATGATGTAGATATACCTATGAAGTAAAACTTGAGTGAAAAAAGAGATAATTTTAAAAATATCCTAGAGGAAAGCTTACCTTTAGAGTGCGTAAATCAGGAATAGCTTTATATAATATTTTAAAAGACCAATTAACTTTGAATGAAGCAGGGCAGATCGTAATTGATGATGAAATAGTTAAAGGATCAAATATTGTGGATTTGATAGCTGATCTCTCACGTAACTGGAAGAAAGGCCCTGTAAAAGGATGGAATGATATCAAACAAGAACTTCAGACTATTAATTTTCCCAGAAGTTTAATCTTAAATACAACGCGATTAGCAGACTTAGATAATATCCCCGTTACGCCAAGACCTGATTCAAGTCCATCAGGCACTTCTTACGCATCAGATAAATTTAAACGTGTTACCAGAGGACGAATAAGAAAAAAAACACCTTATAATAGAATAGTTGGATTAAATCGTAATTATATTCATATTATTTTTATTTAGCTGTAATGTTTGTGTATAAATAAATGTTATTTTTAAATCTTTTTCTCTTTCTTTATCCTTGGGACTTAATATCACATTTTTGTGACAAATAATATATATATATATATATATATAATTATATATATATAATATATATATAGTAATATATATAATATATATATATATATATATATTATATATAACGCTTACACGTGTGTCAGTAGACAACATGGAGGCAAAGGAGGTAGTTGATAAGTATTACTTCAATCTGAGGGAGCCAAATAGTTTTGGGGGTTTCACTAGGTTTGCTTTAAGGTATCCTAATATTGAGAAAAAAGAGTTAAAAGCATATTTAGAGGGTGAAGAGGCATTTACTCTACATAAACCTGTAAGAAAAAAATTTCCTACACGGAAAACCATATCTCTTCAGCTCGATAGTGTATGGCAGTTAGATTTATCGGAAATGATTAAATATAGTTCTTATAATGAAGGATTTCAATACATACTTTTTACAATTGACGTATACTCTAGATACCTGTGGTTGAAGCCAATAAAAGATAAAAGATCAGCTACAGTTACCGATGCTGTACTTGAAATTATAGAGGACGAGGGGAGGACACCTAAATTCATTTTGACAGAGTTCAGAATGGAATTTCAAGGCTGAGAGTTTCAGAGCTGCTCGGAGAGTATGGATAAGCTATGTACATTACATTTTCGAAACAAAGCGGCAATTAGTTGGAAGAGTTCCAACTGACTTATTAAAGAACGCATATGCATAGGTATTTTACTAAAAATGGTATACTTTTGTTTTAAACTATTATTGATTAATACTGGAACGATCTGGCTTAATTCATA
>JABUQX010137129.1:15000-28755 GCA_015478945.1 Trachelipus rathkii | reverse complement strand
TTGCCGACCGAGGAAACCTAGTTGCGGAACCTAGCGACCTATCCACCTAAATAAAATTAATTGTACAAAACAGCCCTCTATTCGCCCCTTGCCCTTTGAGCGCCTGGCGGATGTCAACCCCCTTTCCTTCGCGACCACACGCTGAAGCCGGTTGCTGCTTTGCCTAATTATATTTGAAAAGTAGAACTTTCTTTGCGTTTTCATTGAAGCATGCTGTTCTAATAAGGAAGAAAAAACACATATTATATAATTTTTGTATCTAAACGACCCCGTAAAAGCTAACTATCTACAACGTGCTCTTCTTCCTCCATGCTTGTGGTCCGGATGTTTTTTCCCCAGGACGGTTCCAGCCACGAGCGCTGAAGAAAAAAAGATTGACAAAATGTTTCAGAGCCATAGTTGCCAATTTATTTGTAGTTTAGAACTAGCTGAACTAGTCTATATATATATATATTACTATATATAGATATAATATACTATATATAAGTATATAGATATATAATATACTATAGATATAGCCAATACTAAGTTTAATATAATCTATATATATATATAATAATATTACTATATAGTATATATAATAATATATATACTATATAGATACTAATAATAATATATAGGCTAATAATATATATAATGATATAGCCGTAATATATATATATATAGCCTAATATATATGATAGATATACCAATATATATAATATATATTATATAAATATATATATATATATATATATATACTATATATATATACTATATCTATATTAGCTATATAATAAATAAGATATATATATATTATTAATATATATATATAAATAATATAGTATATTAAATATAGTATATATATCATATATATAGTATAATATAATAGAGTATATATAAGATATAATATATATCTATAGTAATATATATAAAGTTTACACTGGTTTTTAGAATGATACATTTGCCACGCTGTCTAAGTTCTAACTATTTAGGTCAGTAAAAAAAATGCTTATTGGACTGTTCAAATAAGGCGCAAGGCTATAGGCGCAGAGAATTGGCTATTGTGCGCCTTTGCTTAGTCCGCCTGTTTAAAATATGTATTGCTCACTATTGCGTCTTTGCGCGTCTGACAAATTGTATCGAATAAGAAAATTGCGCCATAGAGCGCATAGCGCGCATAGCCGCAACTCGGTGGCGCAACGCCCCACTCTGATATATAATTATAACCTATACTATATATATATATAATATATAGAAGATATATATATATACCCTATACTATATATATGATACCTATATTATATATATATATATATAGTATAAATATAAGCAAGACAATCTGCATATACCCATAGAAAATAAACAATAATTATCAGAAACGAATGCAATGAAAATCTGAATAATATATGGGAAAATAATGTGTATAGTAAATATATACCTATATAATCATAAATATATATACGGTATACTATATATATATATAGAGTATAATATAAATTAGTAAATAATATAATATATATATAATATATATGATATATATATACATATATATATATATATTTATATCGTAAATGTTGATTTTCTTTGCCTGAATTTGTACAACTTTTTATTTAGCTCAATTAAGATCAACAAATATTGTTTATACAAAGATTCTTTTTATTTCTAGATACTATTTAGCCGTACATATGTCGCGTAATAATATCGATTTCCTCGAAGAATTAGTTGAAAAAAATCGAAATTAAAAAAATGAATATCGATGTACTGTATCGATAATCTGAAACGCATTTCAACAGTAGTTCATTTATCCCTCACGAACGAACGGAAAAATTCCAATTTATATCTCGTTTTCTTTATGTGAGCGTTAATTTAAATATTTTTAGCGAAGCTTTTCAAAGATGGTTCAGTAGCACAGTAAAAAAACTTCAAAAATAAGTTTTTAAAACCATTTTGTAAATGAAATCGTTCTATATTTTAAGCGACGTTACTATGTACAAACCGTGAACTGCGGACAGTTAACCGAATACAGGAAAATTACCATAATAAGAATTGCTGACACACTAGGTTTGTGGTTGTTTCAATATTTCTTTCACGATGCATTGAACCTATATTAATATAAAATAATAAACATAATTGATTAAAGTTTTAAAATAACGCGGGTAGGAAAGTTTAATTGTGCATAAAATGCAATGATCATACTAACCCTATTTGAAATTAAAAATACACGGAATTTAATTTTAAGTTTGAATTTAAACTTAATAATTTTTGCGTGAAAGATCTTTGAAAACAGTATTTTGTAATTATGCATGTAGTTTATATTTGATATTTTATAATGAAAATCATGAAAAAGAAAATGTATAAAAATAGATAAAAGAAAAATAAAGAATTAAAGATTTAGGAAATAATATAACACAAGCTCACCAATCCTATAGCTATACCGTACCTCTATACTCACTCACTAAGTACCAAAATATATATATAATAACCCTCATAACGCACCCCACAATTTTGTGACACTAATTATCTATATATATATCACATATAATATAATATATCAATATACCTAATACCTCACACCACTATCACTATATATATAATATACTACCTAACTTATATACTATACTATATACTATACTACTTACTATATATAGAACGGTATTACTATCTATACCATATACTATGATATACGCATAATATCTACTATACTACCACCTATATATAGATACATACAGTATACTATATATATATATATACTAAACTACCTATAATATATATATATATATATATAAATATATATAATACCTATTTGTATTTTAGCTTCTTAAAATTATACATACAATCTGTATAGACCATACTATATATAATATAATATATATATATATATATACTATATAATTATATATCTAATACTACCTCATACTACGATAGTAATAATACATATAATCATAATATCATACCCGATTATAACTATACATCTATCTATTATATTATTATTAACAGGCCTCCACATATTTTCTGAAAAGAATTCTAAGTTTCAAAATCACAATTTATGTCGATAGTGTATATACTAGGTCAAAACTTTACTATCTATTATTGATATATTTCCCTATAATTATATAAATTATTATATATATTATTATTACATTAAATCATTTTTTATTTTATCTCACTTAATGGTACCATTCCAGAAACATTCCTGGTATGTCTGGTATTTTTTTATTGAAAACACATCTACGTAATTATTATTATACTTATATACAATACATTATATATACTACATACTATATACTATAATATACTTTATATGTATAATAATATAACACTCCACTCACGCCTAATACATATAATACCCCTCTATATAATTATATATTATACTATTCCTCAACTACCATATACATAAGGAAAAATACTACTACCTATAGTTATAATAACTCACTAATATAAATATAATTAATTATACCTGGTATTATGATTCGAAACTTAAAAGATTTTATTCAGTGTATGTTGTGCTGATAAAGAAGAAAGACTATATATACAGACATATATTTTGTAGACACCCACCATTAATTTCTCTCAGCACTAAAAGTATATTGCTAACTTATAATTAATTACCTATAAACATATATTATATTATACAACCTACATAATAATAAATAATAACTCTAAATAATAATTAATAATGGATACCACAATATATAGTTATAATTGCACGTTAAAGTCCATCAGCATATTATACTTATTGTAGTACTTAATTAGTATATAAAATAATAATATTAATAAAGATAATATTAAATTTATAATTAAATGTTTGGGAATCTTGATTCATCTAAGATGTTATTTTTTTTCGCATCCGCGGTATGATAATGACGAATGTTCTAATAATTATATATTACTCGCAGGACACTTGGGATAATAAATGTTGAATCCTATACAAACTCCCTTGATAGATAAATAATACTTAATAATAATAATACTCACACTCAAAAGAATTAAATAAGATAAAATAAGAAAAAAATATAGATTATTAAAAATAATCCGGAAACGAGCAATATAATTATAATTATAAATAATAAACAATAATAAGAGTGTATTATATAACATCTAAAATAATAATAATAATAAATAATAATAATAATAAATATAATATAATAACAAATTATACTAAAAATCAAAATAAGCGTATTGAAATAGTAGTATAACCAAACTCTACGAAAAATATAAATATAATATATACCTATATAATAAGTATATATATATAATAGATAAAATATTAACTATAATATTTCAGGTTTTTAGACACAATCTAAGTTAAGATAATTGTAGGAAAAGTTACAGGTGCGGACGGCGACCCACCTTAAATGCACCCCACCAACCTCAATTTCCCCAACCTTGCCCTTAATGAAAGCCATTTTACATGGTTCATATACTTTTATGCACCTAGTTAATGAATCAAATATAAGAAGATTGTGATTAAGAAACATCAATTTTCTGCCTTTTCTGTGAGAGTCTGTTCTCTTATCATCAGCTGTTAGCTCAGGAATTGCTAAATACTCCCTCTCACTTGGACGATGGATTAGCTAAGGTTTGTGAGTGAGAGGCCAAGTATTAATCGCTATGCCCAAGTTTACTCAAGCGTGGAGTGAAACAATTATTGTTTAACTTTCCACCACATGAAATAGGATATCACTCATTATGTATCTATAGTAGTTTTACTTGGTGATAGTTTCTCAATCATAATGTGCACTACATCTCTTAGAAGGTACATGTGGAATACTGGAGAAATAATTGCTTATAGTGAAACAGCCGTCAGAAATAATTCTGCTATAATTGAATACTGATAGCAGGTGTGGTTCTGTAGAATTTCCGTCTTCCCTTAAAAGAAGAAAAAAAGTGTCCCGATGACCGAATTCATAGACTGTTTCAAGGATTGCCGTTTTTCAACTAAGCAACACCAAATCTGCTGATAAACAAAATAGTAATAAATACCAAGTTTTCGTAACACTGGTTAAAAAAATTTTATTCACTTTCATAGGCACGAAGCTGCCAGTATATTGAGTATCATTTAGATACATCAATGAAAATAGATACTTAAGTAATTGTAGAAAGTTATGCTCTCGAGACCAAATAAATGAATATAAGAAATACAATGTACTTAAAACACTATTATATAGCACTTTAAACGCTGACAAAATAAACATGCGAACGGGTAATCAACAAATTAGTTTGAAGTTGTTTTTTTTTCTTTTTGTATGATTTTCATACATTTTATGTTTATATTTCCACATTAAAAAAAAAATAATTAATGCTAAGATATTGATAACTGGGACTCATTTCACTTTATATGTGGAGGGTTCAAAACATCTATTGCATTATCATTTTTTGTGTAGTATTTAACTAAGTTCTAGTTCAGGTTATCATATGATTTGTTAAATATACACAGTAAATGTGATGAAATGTCCAAAAAATTCAAACTAATTTTGGGTATGATCGTAATCTGATTTTTTCTCTATTACCTAACGCGTAATGGTTGACCCAGAGCACTGCAAGGGCGGCGGTGAATCACACCAGATTTTTAATGACAGAACTTCATGCAGACTGAACTCAGTAGAGAAGAGGTTAATATTGAAGAACTACGTAAACACAAGAAAATGCCGGGTGAGATCTATTTAGACCGAAAAAAGTACAGGCCTCTCAAGGTTATGAAAACTGTATAGACTTCTCAATATTGATCAATCCAGTAGGTCTCATTTCATGGCCCTCTAGAATCGCGGGCCGTTGTTGAGTGATAAGTTTCTGTTAAGATAAGTACACAAGAAAACTCGGTGTAGAAATTAGCAGAATCTATCAGTCAACCAGACACTTAGAGAACCTAAACACCGAGGCACGAGGGCCAACACGTAATTTTGTTAAATTTATAAAATGAACAAGTTCATATAGAAAACAAAATTAATTATAAACATATATGACTGAGGGCTAGTAACTTTTTATCGCTAAAAAAGAACTAGAACTGATATTTGGGTGGTTCAACTATTCTAACATATATTATGTTATTTTAGAGACTAGCATACAGCTATTGACACGTATATTAACTGCGACGCAATATTAACAACCAGAAATGATATAACATGACCCAACCTTAAGTATAAATAAACTAAAATAGGTAACTAAAATAAGATATAACTGTTAACACGCAAATATTATGGGCAAAATAATAAGTATAATAATGGATAATATAAACCCGGTATAAACTATTACTATTAAGTAATTACATAAATCAGAAAGATATACAGAATAAGTATAGATAACTATCATAGTCAGAATAAACTAAAAGCTAACATAGTGATAGGTACGTAAACGCCTAATAATATACAATACAAACCACTCCTATGAAATATTATTCATATACCGTGGTTTGATTTTCCGGCAAAAAAAAAACCAATTTTGATAGAAAATCGTATTGGGATTCTAAAACTTTAAGATGGCTGTAACTTTTTCCCCGTAAAAGAGCGGATAATGTCTCAGTTATTCACTATTCACTTGCATTAATATTTATTTTGTAGAAGTAAATATCCTGACTGATGTTTCGTCAAAAAATCGAGGGGTGACAACCCGTCTGAGCAGGTCAACACAATCACTAACATTAAATGCCTAAAAATAATTTTAACAATTCCAATATAAGTGCTACAAACAAGTCCACACACAACTCACTATACTAAATATAAACAATAAATAATAATACAAATCATATATATATATCATAGCTATTAGAAAACGTTAAAAATAAAAATAATATAATATATACCTAACTACCTATATAAAACAACAAATAAATTTATCAACTTCACATCACGTAATATATAAACAAATAAATAGATAGAAATAAATATATATCAACTATATATATATATCATATAACTATACAAGCTAAAACCAAATACTATATCCCTAATGTACTTAACCGGATATATAAACGAAAATAGGAATACAAACCTATATAATGAAATAACGATATTACTATATAATCCATATATCATAGATGAGATAACTAATAATAATAATAACTTAGTAATCAAAGTCGATATTGGGACCTATCGCTCTTTTACCCACAACCTGACCTTAGATCCCCTTAAGGCCTCTCTTTTACCCTACCCTAAAATTTGGGCAAACCAAAAGTTTTTTGAAGGCCTAGGCTAGTATTTTTCAATTTTTCAGCCTTGTAAATTATTTTGGCCTGCCGATATAATTTTTTGAACCTAATGTAATTGTTCTGAAAGCCTATGTAATTTATTTTTAGAGCCTAATGTTAATTTTTTGGCGCGTGAAGAAACCGTGTAAATTTTGCCTTGTAGCTTTTATTGAATTTGCACCCTGTCTGAAGAAAACAGGGGCAAACCAGAACGGATGCGCAAGCATCCGTCCGTCACCGATGTCTCCCCTAAGATGTGTAGGCCATTGTAATTTTTCGATTGTATTTTAGACCTTGACCACTTTCAAATGACGCAATCGGCAAAGCCCTAAATATCTCTCGGCCACCCTTTAGGGGCTTAGCCCTTTTGAAGATGTCGCAATTGACTCTTAAGTGTGGAACACTTGAGGGTATTTCATTCGATGATGGCTACCCTGTTTGGAGGCCTGACAATTATCCCGTCCGAACTTGACCTGTTTGACGTATGAATAATTCCATCGGCCTTGAACCTTGGATCAGCGGTAATCAGAAGAGGCTCTAACTTAGGGATTCGAAATCCGCCCGCCGCGTCGCCGACCGCTGGATGCGCTCTCAGTTCACCCGTCCTCAATCGACGTCTATCCTATCCCCTCCACGTAGGCCTAAAACTGCCTATTAGATGACCTACTGAATAAATACCAATCCTATAATATCAGGGGTCAAAATTAATTTTTATGAATAATATAAATAAGGAATATATAATATATATTAGCCATAATCAACTGATTAGTGAGTGAATCATCTTAGTATAACTATTTTTACTACTGTGTGAGAGGCAACTAGATGGATATAAATTAATATTAAGTGAAATATCTTGTACGACGATGACCTATTGAAGAGATCCATACATATATAGCATAATATATTAACTCTTTTTGTACGACTTACATAAAGTTATAGTGTTCCTGGAAAATATTATGAGTAACCCTTTTTACCTTTTAATCATACCTGTACTAGGTATAATTAGGCAAACAATCTTTAATTGATCACCCAGAAAGTAATATGAACCTACTATATATATACTACTACTCAGTAAGTGAGAAATACATGTGAGTTCTGAGTATTGTGATAATTACCTCATTACATTATATTTTTGAGCATATCGACTTATATACGCCATCGCACTTATGATCCGGCCGCTTCTCTACGCAACCTCTATCATTTCATCAGAGCTGAACTACGTTTTAAATCGGCAATAGTTTGGCGCTTATGATATAAGGTTGTAAGAGTTTGCGACCGGGTTAATTATTAAAGGGTAATATAACCTAATTCCCTTCTTATCACGTAAAGAAGTTATATATATCAAGGCCATATATATATGATTGAGGTGCGAAAAAATATGTATGAATCGATAAAATTTGTATAATACTCATAGGAATTATATGGAGGTAATTATCAATTTCTATAGACTAACTATATAGATAGACTTATGTGTGACTCTGAAAAGGCGGCCATGCACACACGTGTGTGCATTTTAATAATATAAGTTGTGAGTATATAGATAATCTCTACATCTCACCACGCATTATTTGTAAATACGAGATCATGAAATAGTCAGTTTATATTATACCTGTTGATCTGACGTGAACTCTCACATCATATTAATCTGGCTCCGGAAGAAATCAGATATTGTATAATCTTTTAGGAGCTGTGTTATTCGACTCTCGTAGTGTTTCCAGAATTACAGCGTAAAACTTGCTTATTATTTTATCTTTAGATTTGATCCACAGTAATGCTAAGTGACATGATATCACTCAATCAGTGATTATTAGGTGTCCAGAATAAATATCAACGAGGCATGCTAACTTATTAATCTCTCTCGAACCGGTTACTCTCCTGGTGTACACGCAGCCCTGTTTAGTCCAGACTTCAAGCGTGAAAAAAAAAGTTTCATGTCTCCGCAATTTATTCTAATTATCGGATGTATTTTAAGCTGTTGTAACTGACAGTGACCTTCGGAAAAGTTATCAACCTGGAAATATGGGTAACATAATATATAAGTGTGAATTTTAGAAACTCATGTAATAATTTGGGATCACCCTTAATTTATGCCATTTGAGAGAGCGGATCAACGTGTATATGCGTTGACACTTCGCTAAGGTGGTCTATCTAAATAATACTCCTATCCTAGTGAAGAGATGTTAACTGCAGCGTTGGGCCGAGACACCGCCTCTCTAAGAATTTAGTATCTGAGAATGTACGACAGTGACCTATTGCCCAGAGATAGATAACACTCCATAGCGATAAGCATAGTAAAAGCTAAGACGTGCTCGATAATTTCCAGCCCTCTAGTGTTTGCTAACTGTACTCAGACACTTAAGTGACAAAGTGGAAGAGTTTAAGTACGTCCTCAATTTATCATCTATAGAATTACACTGGCTTGAAGATATATATATATATATATTTATATATATATGGTCACAATATATACTAAATTATTTATTATTATTTGATATCACTTAGATTTTGTATGAATGTAAATAATATATATTATTTAAGTCATACTCTACACAAAAAAGAATACAGCTAATAGTCTTTATATAACTATAGTTATTTGGTGATATAAAGCATTTACGTGTAACTAAATGTAATATTGTTATGGTTTATCCTTAAAGAAAGGCTAAGATAAGAACTATATATATATATATTATATCATAAATATTACAATATTAATATACTATATATACTTAACTATAGTATATATATATATATATATAGATATATATATATATATTATGTATATACTTATAGTGATATATACTCTAGTTTAGCAAATTTTTTGACTAATATGTCATATAGTAGTCAAATATATAAACAGAATAGAAATATGTAAAAATAACCTATGCATATATACTTAGTCACTATATACTATAATATTCAAACTGTTTTGTATAACTACTGTGATATATTAATCGTTTTAATACCTGTACGTATAGGAGTATATGTAGCAACAGTATTTTTAAATTTAATCTATATAGGTAAACGTACTATTATAAATATATTTTGTATATAGTTATTTGCTCGCTCTTAATGAATGTATAGAGATCACATACTAATAACAATGTTGTATAGTCTAGTTATCACTTTTTATCATAGTGTACGTGTAAACTCAAAATTATTATTATTATCGCGTTTATTATTACTATTAGACGAATTTGTAAAGTTACTTATTATTTAATTCACTTTATAATATATTAACTTATTATATACTCATTACTATTATAATTAAAAATTACGAAAATCATGATTTATTTTTTTTCAGAATTCATTTTTCGGTGTGAGTGTTGGCAATCATTACATGAAAATTTTCCAGTTGATTTAGTCTTTGACTAAGATGGTGGTGTTATACCTTACAGTAAAGTATATAGATATACATATACAAGTAGTCTATATAATTCTCACTACTTATATATTTTATTCTTACAATACATTGTTGCATAATATATAAAGGACCTCATAATATCAGGATAATAATAATAATATGGAGTCTCAATATACTAATACCAACTAATGATAGATATTAAATAGACTCAGGTATAGTAATTATACTATATTACTGAAATATAGATTTCAACCAATATATCACTCATGAAGTAAATATGTGATATATATAGTATTACTACTAGTATTATAATAATGGACATACATTGTATTTAAAAATACGAAAATTGGAATATAGCGTCAACTTAGTGACTCTTGTAACTTTTTAATGATAGGCAACGGTCTTTGATTTGACTACAAATTTCTTTGCATATTTCGAATTAGTTTCTTGACAAGTTCTTTATTATATTATTTTAATGTATAGTAATGGATATGTAATTACTATGATAACCCAGTATTAACCTTATGATATATAGATAGAGTGAGAATTCCCTAAAACACTAAGCTATAGTATTTATTACCTTCTATTTGGACGACTCAAAGTCAAGGTTCCTGAAAAGTAGATAGTAAACCATATATCTATCCATTTTAAACTTTTTACCCGTGCGTGAGTACCAACTAATTATTATTAATTTGATAACAAGTATATAATTATTATAATGATTAGTATTAAGATTTCTTGCCGAGCATGTGAGTAATTAGTCGAAGAAAACAGAGGCGCATACTTGTAAGTTTCTTTGCCAATTATTTCAGCATTATTTTATTGTTATAGAAACGCTTACTTAATTTAACGTCCTAAATATTATTGATTCTAAGAGAGTTGGTCCGCCATAGATGACTCTACTGATAAAAGTACCAACCTAAATATGGTAATCTCACAAGAATATATTTTATTTTTTATTTTTTGAATGTAAAATAAAAATTAGAAGTAAATATGGAATATATATATATATTTATATAAGCTATTACATATAGCCTACTGTGATACGACTACTTACTTAGTATAGAAACTATTTAACTCATATATACTGAGGTAGTCAATAATAACTCAGTTTATTAAATTATATATATATATATAATTTAAGAAATTACGCAGAAGTGACCTATTAGATAAATATATATTTTAAAGTTTTCGAGTACTCAGCAGAGTATTGATTACTTTCTCATTAAAGTCTGCATTATGTAAGCGTGACTCTTTGTCATAATTTCGAGAGTTACTCTTTCGCCAAAGTAACTTAAGTAAACCCTTATTATAAATTACTTTAAGTGTCTCATAGCATTTGAGGTGGGCTAAATACCTAAAATCTATTATTAATCTCTCTCTTGTGAGTTTTGACCATGTACCATCTTAACAGATATAAAGTGTATCATATATATCAACATTATCGTTATATTCTACTAGTTATTATATATCTAGTATAAGTACCCATATAGTACGATCCTATAACATAATTATTATGTTACTAATAATTCATATTCCATGATGTAAGATTGCAGGAGCGTTTCTGAAAAGTAGTCATATAACTCTACAATACACGCTTGATTGTTAAATCACTATATGGCATATTTGACGATATAAATATAATTTTATGCGAAAAGTCTGTATATAATTTATGCCTAGGCTACAAGCCAAAGATAACTATCGAAATATTTAACTTTTAACTATACTGCTAGTAGTATAATTAGCTGACAACAGTTTATAATAATTATATATATATATATAGTGAATGTTAACGACAGTAGTACCTATATGTGCAAGAGATACAATCATATCAGAATTAAATTTATTAGCCTTTGTTTTGTATACGACTCATAATTATATAGTAGATAGTGAGTGTAGATAATATTGAGTATATATATATATAATACTTATATTAAGTTGTATTGAGCCCTTTGGATAGCGTGTTGTTGTACTTCAGTTATCAAAGGCGCCATTAAGTTTTCTGGGTGCACTGTATACATACGTACTTAATTTGATCACTCTCTTGACGAAAGATGTATATAAACAGTACCCTTATGAGTAAGAGAGGAGACCCGTCAGTAGTGATCTGTTATATTCTACGTGTTTTTTTATTGTGATATATTAATGAGACTCCTAATTAGTAAACGTGTTATTCCAGGTCAGCATAAATTTTATAAGTCAAGACTTACATGATGTAAGACAGTGACTCTACTAAAATAAGTACCAAATCCATATAATATGTCAGGTCAAAATATTTCTATATAATACAAAATATGAATCATAATATATATTCATGTGATATATATATATATATAGCTAATTCAAAGAGGAATTATTTGATGTACAGCATTGTACATATTATACTTTTATTATAATACTAACATTATAATTACAATATTAACTAGGTATTTATTATATAATATTTAATTATTAGATAATAGTTTATACTAGTAATATAGTATTATATACCTATTGAAGATATCCAATATATTCATAGTAATATATATTATCACTACTATATTATTCGTAACCTAGACTATATACACCTAAAGATAATATATGATTATATTATAACTCTGTATACATGGTGAGAGCTATAGTAATCTTTCTATTAAGAATAATGTTAAGTTGTTACTATTGATAGTTTCGATACACCATTATTCTCAATTGCATAGTCTTATTTATATAGTTATTAAGGCAGCACGCATGTAAAGACAGTAGTTATTTAGTCCATTTTATACGATACTCAAATGGTTAAAGGATAATACATGTTTCTGTAGTATTCTACGTTCATTTATTTTGATAATGCGACTCATATATATAAGTATATTGTACCTATATAAATTTATGTCTCAAAAAGACTGACATGATGAGTATTATAATAGATACTACACAGTGTTCGAGCCTTCGTAGCTGAATAATATCAGATAGACCCCCAAATAAGTTTCGTTCGCGCATTAATATTCCCGAATTATTTTTGCAGAAGTCTTAATTAATTTATTAATGGAGGCAGGTAGGATAATAATGTTTCTGAAAATATTATTTTACTTAAAACAATATATATAATTATATATTATTGATGACATATGTAAATAAATAATGATATAAAATGTCGTTAAAGAATAATAATTTTTATGATAATATTATATATAACAAAATATATGGAATGAGCTATCTGATTAATAATTATTGTTACTTTCAGTAGAAC